>CAUYLG010061245.1:0-30106 GCA_963573385.1 Cacajao melanocephalus
TTTTTTTTTTTTTCTTTTTAAAAAACCAATTACCTCATAAACAAAAAAAAAAAAAAAAAAAAAAAAAAAAAAAAAAAAAAAAAAAAAAAAGAGCTAAAAAGAAGCTTAAAACAAACAAACCAAAACCACAAAAACCAAGCAACAACAAAACCAATTTAAATATTCCCCCCAAACTTCAAGGGATATAATGGCTTGAGTTTTTGTTTAGATATTATTTTAATTACATCTACTATCCTGGAAAGAATATTTAAACATGAAGGAAGATTAGCCATTGAAGTCCATTTTTTTGAGGCTGTCAAAAAATTTTGGCTTTGGTTTGGATCTTTTTTTCTTCTGAAAACAGACTTGTGTGGCTTTGAGCACCCTCTCTGAGCCTGTTTCTTTCACATGTAGAATAAAGATGCTGTCACTGGGTTGTTGCAGGTATTGCATGAAATGATAAACATAGTAAAGGATTTAGCACAAAAAGCAGATGTAAAGCACTAAATATATTCAACATGAAGCATGTGCTCAGAATTTATTAGTTTCATTCCCTTTTCTTCCCTTTTAATTGACAGCAGTGGAAAAGTTACTGTTAAATAGTGATATCAGATTATAGGCTAAATGGTTTAGCACCTGAAATATTTTATGTTTGGCCTTATTTTGAGAATTACTGGTTTTTGTTTGTTTGTTTGTTTTGTTTTGAGATGGAGTCTCACTCTGTATCACCCAGCCTGGAGTGCAGTGGCACTATCTTGGCTCACTGCAACCTCTGCCTCTAGGGCTCAAGCGATCCTCATACCTCTGCCTCCTGAGTAGCTTTTTGTGTTGAATTCTTTACTACAGTTATTATTTCATGAAACTACAAGCAAGAATTATTGTTTTTGCATAGTATCTTCAAAAAACACAACCTTAGAAGATCCATTTTTATGTTACTATGGGTCAGAAATATTGGTTTTGGATAGTACCTTTAAAAAACATAAACTTAGAAGACTCATTTTTATGTTACTTTGGTGCATCACCATGTTTTCAAAGTACAAAATGCGAAATAATTCAGTTTCAAGATATTTCATATCTGATACCCTATTCAAGGACCAAGTCCTAATTCCTTCTATATTAATCTACAAGACTTCCCAAGTAACCCAACCAATATAAGGTGGATTAAATCATCTAGAATATATATCTTCTTTTTTTTTTATTAGAGGCACAAAGTTCCTACTTATAGTTATAATAGATTAGGCTGAGCATGCATTTTGGCAACACTCAAAGCAATTAAAAATGATTTAAAAGGCAAAAGAACAAAATTACCAGAGATGAAATACATCAAAGTAATCTAGTTGCTCAATTTTTTATTTAATCAAAGGCCTCAATTTGACTTTTTGCATTAACTTTAAGGAGGTGGACAATGAACAATTCAGGCCTTGGATGATTTATTCATGTTTTGCGATGTTTATGTATCCAATTTAAATTTAAATTTCATGGTTATTCAGACTATACAATAAGAATGGACAAGTAGGTTCACTTTAGGAACAGTTGTGAGTGATTATGCTAACTGCTAAAATAAAGAGATGAAAAATTGTGGAACAATTGCTTGTGAAAATAACCTAAACTAACGCTTAGATCTGCTCTGGTACTCAACATGCTGCCAAATTTCCATGATGCTACTGACTTAACTGCCTTTGAAGAACTCTGCCAAGAGACTTTGCCTATCTGGAGGAAGAAAACACAGAGAGACCTTTTCCATAAGCTAAGAACAAATCTCAAGTTAACAGGATCCAGATAAAAAGGTAGTAACAGCTGACAAGACTGGTGAACTGTGTGAGCTGTGAGCTTGTACACACACGAGGACCATGGCCCCAGATTCCATCACGTTCAACAGTGAGGCTTGCCCTTCTTTTTCAAGCATCATATGCTCATTTTAAACAGATGTCAAACACAATTTTACCACACAGATGGAACCAACCATTTAAACTAAATTACTCTGCCAAGTCTGTTTTGGGAAAGGCTGTGTATCTAGAAATGCACATTTTCTAGTCATATCATACTTTCAACCTAAATTCTTGCCACCCCTGACTACAGAGTGACAGTTTTTCAATAACCAATGAGATAGACTAGTAAGACATAGCCTTTATTTTAAATTTACTAGAAGTGAGTTTCTATTAACACACACACACACACACACACACAGACAGAGAGAGAGAGAGAGAGAGAGAGAGAGAGTGTCTTGAAAGATCTTCTGAGAATCCAATTTCCCAGTAAGTTAATTTCTTATCCACAAAAGCATAGCTGCATTAACAACCCTTCCTTCAGTGGATACACTGGAATGCTGCCTTAGTTATCTCAAACTGCTTTCCTGCAGCATTATTTTGTACTTACTTTTAGTGATTCTTCTCTATCTACCTTCACCTCCACCAAGTCTCTGGATCCTCCTCCTGCCTTCCTCCCACAGCACTCACACTTTTCTCCTGAACAGCAGTGAAGGCATAGCATACAGTTCTGCATCTGACATGCTTGATTTTTCAGGTGTGGCTTTCTAACACACACTATAGTTGGAACCAAAAGCTTGGTATGGTTTTAGTGAAACTTGTTCTATGTTACAGATAAGAAAGCTGGATGAAGAACATGAGGAACTCAAAGACATAGACATATTCTTACGTGTTTGTGCTGAGGTCTGCCAAAACTTTGAAAGTTTGCCAAGGAATCTGAAGTTAAGTATCAAGGGCCTTTTGTTGACTCCGTTTTGCTCCTGTTCTTTGTTGGTGGTTGGTTAATTGAAATTTCATAAGTCACCCCAGGGAAAATCTGGGGTCCAGACAGACAAGACAAAGACTAATGATTGTGGGTGAAATTCTGGCTGTGCTGCCTCCTCTAGTCACTTCATTTTCTCACCATACTGCCTCTCTTTATTTTCTTTACATTTTTTTAAGTTTGTGTACATTCTCAATCTTTAAAAGTCAAAATTCTGCAACATACATATATTAAGAAAGTCTTATTCCACTGCTGACTCTGTCTACCCTGCTCCCATCTCTAAAGGCAACTAAAAATGTGAGTCCTCTTCATGTTTCCTGAAGTGGGTGCAATCAGCCCAAGATTTCTTAGTTACAGAAGGGATGGGCATGAACAGATTTTAAAGGGGGCAGCAGGGATTGGTGGGGGCTGTCCTAAGAGAGGAGCTGTTTTTCTGCGGGGAGGGAGAGGGACAGAGGTGACAAGTTAGTATGATTCATTGGATTTGGAAAGGAATTTAAGTGTAATTGTTGTTTCAGTCATTAAACATTTTACAATTTGTTGACGTCATTTCCTACATTATGAAAAAGCAACTAAAACACACCTGGCTTCAACATAAATGGCCTTTATCACATTTAGTGAGGGCTGGAAAGGTCTTGTGATTCACAGTTTGCCAACTGAAACTGTTATTCCAAGAAAGAAATCTTAGCTTGTAGCTAGTTGGCTGCAAGTCAGGCTGAAGTTCACCTGGGAAAATGTTAATTACTCACATTTTAAAAACATCTTCACTGGATAAAATGTTTGTCTAGAGAAGTTCTTGTCATGTGGGTTTCATCACGGGGTTCTAAGGTACACGAGGGCAGGGACCAAGTCTATTTCACTACGTGGTGTGTATCTAGAGCCTCAGAGTGTGCTCAAAACATATTAGGTACTTAACAAATAATCACTGAAGGGATGAAAGACAGAATCAGATGGAAACAGCCTACTGGAGAGGGTGAGCAAGCATTTATTGCATTCAAGGGCACATTACTGGATCCTCAGGAAAAACAGGAAATGCAGGAAAGAGAACCAATCTCTGTTTCTGGAATTTGTAATGTAGATGTAGCATATGAGATTATTACTTTTGAGTTAAAACAACACAATTGAGCTAATTATAGAAAAAGTCCCAGTGAAGAAATGATTTTGGCAGGATGATAAAGAAGAAATGAATGGTAGGGAAGATTCCAGAGAAAGGTCTTCAAGAGTTTTGCTAGTTAGAAAATTACTGAGGAAGGAAGCAGTTACTATCAAAGAAGGGGCACTTCAAAGAAGGCAGAATTTGATCACTTGGCTTTGAGTGTCAGAAGGTCTAAACTTTTCAGTTTAAGCTGGAAAATAATTTATAACGTGAAATTAGGTTTATAATTTAGCATTGGTGTAGAAGGCTAAAATATTTTATAGAGTTTCTGATTTTATTAAGGTAATTTTACACCACTATAAAATATTTTCTAAAATTTTGGGGTACTTCTTAACACAGTGGCAAGACAGATTCTAGACTACTGCAGTCTAGAAGGAGAAGTTATGAGCTATGTATATTAGGAAGTGTACAACACAAAGGTCTAAACTGAATCTAGCAGCACATCTAATAAAATTTATTTTCAATGATGCAAAACTTGAAGCATATCAAAAAGGAAAAGAAAATCCTAGACCAAGTAGAATGAAAAACTTTGTTGGCACAAGTAAAAGGGAGAAACTAACAAGTGTTTGTGGTTTCTTTGTGTGTGTGTGTGTGTGTATGTCTGTGTGTGTGTACATGCACAAGTGTGTTTTCTTGGAGAGTTTTCTTTGAAGTCAAACTTTGAAGTTGGCTCTGTTGTGTGACACATCAACTATCCTTATCCAACAATACTAATCTTGCTGAATCCTTCTTTACTTCCATTTCACCATCCATCCTTCTTACCTTCGACTTGGCAAACTCACAACGGCCATGTTTTCCCCCCAAATGTAAACACTGCTTTTGAGTAATGATTTCAGCATATCAGGGACAAAAATTTCTATCTAGCTAGAGTTATATAAGCCAAACCAATTTCAGAGAGATGACTTTCATTTTACTTAGTGAAATGTTGACTACTTTCCCACTCAGTACCCTCAATCCCTTTTAATTTAATGGATTTGGTTAGAAGATGAAGTTCTAGAAGTACATTACTCTACACTCTTCAGGAATGACAACAGCTTTGCCACGTACTAAGAATTAAACTTTGCCCTTGTTCTAAATAATAATACATGATTCTCATCCCTAAGAAAGTATTTGTTCTATGGGACATTCTGTGGAAAATAGTTGTGAATTAAAATAAAGTAAGAACAGCATCATCAAATAAAAACTAAGCATAGGTATATCCTGTCATAATTACTGAAAGGTTATGTATCTTAGGGGAGGACACATGTTTTTGTATTATTAATAGAAGGTCAGGTGCAGTGGCTCACACCTGCAACCCCAGCATTTTGGGAGGCCAAGGTGGGCGTAACACCTGAGGTCACGAGTTCAAGATCAACCTGGCCAACATGGCGAAACCCCTTTTCTACTAAAAAATATTTAAAAAGTTAGCTGGGCATGGTGGTGGCCACCTGAATCCCAGCTTCTTGGGAGGCTGAGGCAGACAGAATCCCTTGAACCTGGGAGGTGGAGGTTGCAGTGAGCTGAGATCGCGCCATGCACTCCAGCCTGGGCAATAGAGCAAGACGCAAGACTCCATCTCAAACAAAAACAAACAAACAAAAAAAGAAGCGTAAGGGGTTAAATTAATTTTAGAGAGAATAATTTTGGGGAGGAAGAGAGGATCTGGAAAGAACAAGAAATTTGAAAATCCTGATCACTGGGAGAATATCCACACTTGTTCCATGTTCAAATATTTCCTTTGCATGTGAAAACACTCAAGTTGATTAACATTCATTTTTTGGGATTTGGGGAAAAGCAAGAGGAGCTAGAAATCAGGCCTAAAGTTTTCAGAAAACAATAATCAACATCCTCAGCTCAAAGCAGCAGTAACAAAACAGGCCAGAGAAGATTGCTCTGAGGGCTTGGGATCAGATATCTAATCTAATCATTAATAGAAATTTGATTTCACACGACCTTTTGTAGAGCTCAGAAAGTTACATTTGGATGATTAATCTTTATGATATTATGATAGGCAAAGAGCGTCAATATTTGGGTTTCCCCTTTCCATGGTCCGGCCCTCCTCCAAGTTATGAAAACATATTCTTAGAATTCAAGACAGGCCATGCTAGATTGGAATTGTTCTACCACTCCAGTCCTTGGAATTCACTCCCCCTCCAATGCCCTCCGACACACACACACACACAACTGTGGAAGGACTGCTCATGCCTGTGTGGTCATTACTGCAGCAGGAGTAAGCGTCTTTGTCATCACTGTCACCAGGTGAATAGAGGGCACAGTAGAGGGCTCATGCCACTGGAGGAAGTGATATGCTTTGCTGCAACCGATGGTTTCTGTGATTCATGCATGGAGACCATACGGTTAGAATCCTACCAACAAGTTGGCAATAATCAGTGAGGATTTTCTCCCTGGTTTTCAGATGATTTTCATTTTCTATTTGTGAAGCATTAGCCTCATCAACTCCATTCAGTGACTTCAGACTGTGTCTTGATTCCAAACAAGTGAATCACTGTAGAGGATGATGAAACCCTGGGCGACAGATAATCTTTTAATCAGTTTGTTTACCAAGATTGGCTGCTGGTGGCATGTCATGAAGAAATGATACTGAATACGCTACCAGTTATTATTACAAACTGCTATCAAGACAGATTTTTTAAAAAAGCAGTAAGGGATCAAATTTCTAGTGCACACAATTCTTAGTTTTTCTTAGCTATTCTTGATTTTCAGTGATGTGGCTTTCCAGGATCCTTGTAAATAATTTAAGAGAAATTTCTGTGATATTCTTAAGCTAATTCTGCTCCTGAAAAAACAAAAGCAATTTTTTTCCATCTCTTTTGGAAATATGAAAAGGGTAGAGAGTTTTGAATAAAAAGATTGTGCAATAGAGTTTTAAATAAAAAACTATTTGAGAGGGTATAGCATTTTTTTTAAAAAGAGGAAGGAACTTTTGTTCTCTCATGACAAAAGATAGCATTAAATTGATAACCGTCTTAAAAAACAAATTTAGTTTATTGGGTGAAGGAAAGGGCAAGGGAAATGTTATTCTTGCTTCCCAGTGTAATTTTGGTGGGAGCAGCAGCTAGTTTTATTCCCATGATGATTTACGAAAAAGAATGGAAAGATTTATTAACCATTGCAGAAATGTTCATTCATATGTTCATTCAGTGCAAAGTTTTGAGCAAAAATGCCAAAATTGAATATGATCAAACCTTGACTTGAGGTATATGTGAAAATGAGTGAAATATGAAAATGTTTAAAGCTATATATTCATGTGGTTAAAATTTTTCTCAACAGTTTATAATATTGGCACTACATTATGCATATGGTATATTAGCTCAGAAAAATATTGCATTGATTGATGTTGATGTTTTGTAATCTACTTTAAAGAAATGGGAAAGACACAAAAGTATTACGAGGATATTTACAGTCATCCTTGTCCATCACTTTGCACGGGAGGCTCTGTTCCAACACGGTGGTCCAAAGGTCCTGCTCCACTTAACATGGTTGGAAATGCTATTTGTCACATGTAATTCTATTTTGCACCCTTTGGCTCTAGACCATGAGAGCCAAAAGCCACAATATCTCAAAAAGAGGAAATAATTTTTCCACTATTCATATTTTCTGTGAGACAGCACAGGCAGATGATTTATATAATGCTGTAGAAAATTAATACTAGGTGCAAGCCAGACTCAATTTTCCAGCCTTCAGCACCCATTTAAGAAAGCCAAAGATGTCGTGTCTGAGCTTTACTTTAATTTTAATGAGTTAAAAATAAGTGTTCTTTTCTGCTGTTTCCTGAATGAATATAAAATATACGAACACTGCCAATCAAGGAACACTACTTCGATTTTGAATCAATAACAATACTATTCAAAAAAGAGCAAAAAATTTTTTAAAATGTGCTTTTCAGAAAGAATGGGGCTCTAACAATCCAATACACGTGCATTTGTTTGCTGTTTAAAACTCCCTTGATCCACAAATCTGCTTCCCTCCTATCCTAAGAAATTTCAAGGAGATAATATTGGTAACATCAGTTAAAGTCCTCATATGTAAAATCTTCATCTTCTCTTTATAAAACTCAAGATCTTTCAGGCTTTCCTTTGTGAATCTATTTAAATAAAATGAAAATGAACTCTTGGCATATGTTAATCTATTAGTATCATAAGTAACCTAAATACTGAAATATAGATAATAACATAAAGAATTCTTTTTTGAAAATATAAAAAAATATATTACTTGGGTACAGATTTAAGTATAGAAAAATACTATAAAGTCAATGTCCATTTTCTTTTTTATCAAAATACATACCTTGAGAGGAAAAATTTATATTGACCATAAATCTATTAAAAAGAAAAAAGGAATTTTTTCTTTTCCTTTCTCTCATGGAACAGAGAGAAAGGAAGCCAAAACCCAATAAAACAGTTTATATGTTAATTGCAGAAGATACTGGATGCTCACTCTGCTTGGGGAGTCAGCCAGAAGATTCGGAACAAGTTGTTCTCATGATCCTTGACTGTGAAGTATGGTAACAACAAGTCAGTTGGATTTGTAAGCTAGCTGGTTTTAAAAAGGTCTTGGCCGTTTGTGAAGCCAATATATTTTCCTTTTCTTAGTCTTATAAGAATGACCTCAAGGAACCTTAACACATTTCCTTCAAATTTGTGCTATTGTTAATCAAAGTTCATTCCAGCAATTACTTTAAAATTAAGTTTTTGACACCATGAAATTTGACCCTTAGTAGGAAAATTGATAAATTGCTTTTTAAACTGATGTGGTGCTACATTAATTGATTTTCTTGTTGTTCTGGAAAACCTCAGCATGTTAGTATCTCTCCATAACATTGTATAATTGGATCCCTCAGAGTTTCATGAAGTTGTTTTTTTCAAATGTTTGTTAAAAATATTTTTACTGTATCTAAACTGTACAGAAGCCAAAGTTCCAGTTAAAGTATTCTGTAATTGCTTCTAGTAAAAAAAATGAACTATAAACTCTCTATCTTCATGTCATTTATCTGTATAACTTTCCAAGTAGATATGTCCTTTGCTGCAATAATAAAACTCACTATTTAATATTTGACAGAATAAACATGGCCATTCTGGATAGATACGTTGATTGATGGACTGAGAGATATAGATAAATGCCATGAGATCTCTTTAAAAGGTAAATCAACTTTTTTTTTTTTTTCATTTTGAAATGCAGAAAGATAAACAGATAAAGTTTCTGGATATGGAGTGGTTAATTATATCTATCAGAATTGAATCTCATACTCTTAGCAAGAAACCCTTCAACACTTTCATTGGTGTTTCATTAGAGATATTCTGCTGAGCTTTAGATATTTCAAACCAGTGGCTAAGAACAGACTTAACACCTCTACAGTAGTTAAAATGGAAAATAATCTATTAAGTAAGCAAGAAGTATTGCTTATAGCTCTGTTATGTTTACCAGTCCAAACTCTGTCCTTCTATATAGTCTGAATAATTTTTGATGGCGATAATTTTAGATACTCCAAACTTAGCATGAAAAGAGTAAATTAAAAACTGCCGGACCTCAAATTTATAGTGTGAAACAATGCCTATCTTATATTCAAAGCTCAGGAGAAACAGCATGTTAAGTGAAGCATATATATTAGTTTCAATTTTTTTACCTTTTCCCCCATACATTATCATTATTAAATATTATCCATGAGAGCCTACATAGAAGGCCCTGTGAGCTCACTAACACAGCTGCGGTTAATACTGAGGTTTAAAGGCTACTATGCATGTTAGTCATCTGGGGATATGGTTAAAATAATCATTGGTGGAAAACTAAAAGTGCAAAGCCTAGGAATATGAAGAGTTGTGAGACTGCCAGACTGGAAGACCATCAGACTTGAAAGTCTGGAGATTGGTCTTGGTTACACAAGTCATTGTGAAACTCTCTGTATATCCCCTTGCCGGTCTTTATCATCATAGGAGGAAAATGAGACAAACGAATCGTCCTCTCCCATATGTTATAAATGAGATAAATATTTGAGATACTTTAAGATTTCTATGCAAGTTGTTCAATAGTTAAGTTATAATGAACAGCCATATCAAGCACTTTACCATTAAACAAATCCATATTTATTTCCTTTTCTCCTAGCTTTTTCAATTCGATTGAATGTTAAGGCAGGGAAGAAATAAATGTATCTTTGGTTTCTTAGGGGAAATAGTTAAATTCAAAGTTGTACAAAAATTTTTGTAGGCTTTTGATTTTTCTGTATTTTTTCCACAAATTAATGCAAAGATTTTCCTAATCACTACATAAAACATAACACTTTTATAGCAGTCTGTGATACATTAAATAAGCAATAAGTCTTGCTTGTAACTCAGTTATGTTTTTCAGTCCAAATCCTGCTCTTCTAGGAATTACAGTATGTAATAAATATTATTTGATGATGATGATGACTTTAAAAGGTGTATCATAAAATGAATGGGGAAAGGTGCTAATCTCACCTATGTCAATTACATTATTTTTATTCCTTTTAATGGAATCATCAAGTAATTTGTTTAAAATGTAACACTTCATCTGGGAGGTATAATTGCTTTAATGTTGTGATAGTTTTTTGATGAATTATAGGAACACATGTAGATGGTTTTTCATGTTAATATGAATGTGATGTATATAGCACTATGTTCTATAAAAAGCTGTTTAAAACTGTTTTCTCTTGAAAAGCAGTGGGTTTTACAGATACCTGCATGACCTCTGCTGAAGTAAAATACTGTGGTTGGTGGGAAGACATGACCTTTGGACACAGCTGGTCTAGTCCTAGCTCTGCTGTGTCGGTGAAAGTGGGCCAGTTACTTGGCCCTCCTGAATCTCTGTTTTCACTTGGTTATTAAATGAGGGTTACTTGATTACTTCCAGAGTTGTTGTGAGACTTAAATTAAACGTTAAAATTTGTGAGCGGGCAATATATGTCTTTCTCCTCCTCAATCTCTTAAGAATATTCTACACCAATATTGCAAAATAAAGAAACACGGATATGTTAATTTGCTTGATATGTTCATTCCACAATGTATACATAGATCAGGTGGGGCACAGTGGGTCACGCTTGTAATCCCAGCACTTTGGGAGGTCGAGTCAGGCAGATTGCTTGAGGCCAGGAGTTTGAGACCAGCCTGGCCAACATGGCAAAACTCCTTCTCTACTAAAAAATAAAAAAATTATCTGGGTATGGTGGTGTGTACTTGCAGTCCTGGCTACTCAGGAGGCTGAGGCAGGATAATCACTTGAACGCAGGAGACAGAGGTTGCAGTAAGCCAGATTGTGCCACTGCACTCCAGCATGGGTGACAGAGCAAGACCATCTCACACACCCACACACACACACAAAAAAAAAAAAAAAGAAAGAAAAAAATTTAAAAAAATAGAGAAAAGAAACACATGCTTTTCCCTTAAGTTTGTAGGAAATTACATTTTTTAAAGCTCATTTTCCCTTCAAATAATACAACGATTTAAAAAAGCATTTTGAATAATAATACTGTTATAATAATGGGTTTTTTTCCTTGTATGTTCAAAGGACAAAATCTGGTATGAAAAATCTTCACTAATATAATTATTTCACATGAAGTATCGATAGTAGCAGAATATGAAATTTTTTTTGAAGGAATGAGAGCAAGAGAAAAACAAGGGAATAAGAATCAAATTCTGTCCTCAGGAATTTTAAAGCCTCAGCATCTATTTTGAACTCACGGCTTTCACCACACAGCAATGAGGAGAATGGGTGACTTGTGAAACATCCACTCATGTTCTAGTGGAGAAAAACATGATCAGTGCATCGTTTTTGAATGGACTTTATTTATGGAAACAGTTCTCAGAGATCCTGGACTGTCTTTGCTCTGTCCTTCAGCTGCTGGTTTGAGGTAGGCTGCCACAGGTGGGTGGCAGGTTATTCAGAGGTTTTCTCTGAAGCAGTTTTCTTAAGTCCATGAGAAAAGGCCAGTGACACAGAGGGCCGTGGGCTGCATAAACATCTTCCTGTTAATATCCTAAGTGTTTAGCAGTGGAAGATTTCAGTCGTAGTTGTAGCACTATTTCCCAGAATTAAAGGCTGAAGTTTGAATTCAGTTAATGACAAAATGATTCACTAGGAGGTAAATTCTGTGAGAGACAAGCCTTGTCTTGTTTTCTGCTGAATGCCTTAGAATAGGTCCTGAAATAATATTGGGCATGTAGTAGGTGCTTAATAAGTATTTGTAGAAAAAAATGAATAATTCTAAAAAGATGACCTTGATTTGTTTCAGAATCTGATACATGAAATTACTAGAAACTAAAAATGTGTGATGCCTTTTATTATGTGTTGACCCCAAGATAATCTTACCAAATCTCACCAAATGTGGCAAAAGATGGTATAGGGAAAAAAAAATCTTAGTGGAAAGTATTTAATGCGATAAAAGAGACAATACATAAACTAATAATAGTAATGAATACTCATTGAATATTTACTGGAACTATGTGATGATCTAAGTGGTTTATCTATATAATATCATTAAATAACAGCTATGTAATGATGTGTGAATCAGATACTGCAGAGTGGTGGCTGGAGACAGACTTTGGGGCTTAACATTCTGGGTCTAAGTTCAGGTTCTGATACATTCTCTGATAAATTCAGGCAAGTTGTTTACCTTCTTGGTTTCCAAGTGTCTTTTTCTGTAAAAAGGAGGAAATAATACTCTCTGGGCCTTATACAGTTGTTGTGAAGGTTAAATGTATAATTGATCCTAGCAGAGTGCCAGGCATGTGATATCTGTCTGTCATTCTCTTGCTCATGTAGAACAGTGCCTTGTGCAAAGTAGGAGCTAAATGTTAGCAGTCACTGTGTGTTACTAATGTCATTCCCACTTTACAGATAAGAAAACCTATGCCCAGAGACTTGTTCAAGATCAAACAACTAGTGGCTATTGAAATTAAAGTTGGAATCTAACTTGGTACCTTTTGCTCTTAACCTCTATGCCACTGTATCTCCTCAAATCAATGGGCTGAAAAGCTATTTAACTCATTCTTAATAATAACCTACTCCTAGAATTTATTCAATAATTTTCAAATGATAGTTTGACACTTCTTGACTAGAATATCATTTTGAAGATTTTTGATGAATAAGTACAGGTGTTTCTTTAGGTTATTAATAAAAATATGCTATTATTAACCCGGTTGCCTGATTAATTTTAAGAGCCAATGCACTAGAAAATGATTGCTGCTTTCTGTAATTTAGGCTTCAAAAATTGTTAGTAACTAAAAATAAGCCTCATCACAGAGAGACCAGCTTTGCATTCATTTGACACTAGCAAATTATTTATGTTCAATTCTCTATCTGAAGTGGTAGATCCTCAACAATACCTTGTAGTTTAGGATATATTTATGCAGATTCTGTATGGCACAAGGAAGGGCAAGATCATCTTTCAGTGACAGTGTAAGAGGCTGATGCTTTTGAGAAATGGTTGAACCACACATTTAATTTTAAAAAGGGTGAGAAAATAACATGTATTACTAACAGTGCAGGGTACATTTAAGTAGTGGATAAAAAGAAATTATGCTTGTTTTAATGCTGAATTGCCTCTTTAGTTGAATCAATGGCATGATCACAAAAAGGATAAAAAAACAAATCGATTATCTAATTTCCAAATCTCCCCTCAGAGCAGTTCAGCTTTGTAAGTTTAAACAGCTTGTGAAATCTAGCCAAGTAATCCAAATACAGTATAAAATGAAAGACAAACTTCAAAGAGGTGATTTTTCATCAAAAACTACAGCCATTTTTCTTCCTGAAATCATCCAAATAGGCTTATCCACATAGATGCAGGCCAAGGCCAAAGTGATGAACTTTTTGGCAAATTAAACTGGACATGTTAGCTTTAGATGGTGCCTCTACCACAGTCATTTCATATCACCTTAGAGTCCCCATAGCACCACAGTGAACACAGGAGGAAAAACTATTTTTAAGAAACCTGTATTTCTGCTCAGAAGGCGCAGATATTTTTGAAGCTTCAATTCTATATTCAAATTTCCTCAAAATAATCTGAAAAGTTAAAAGGCAATTAGTATACTGAAAGCAGAATTTCTCTGCCATGGAGGTTATGCTTTCTTTAATTTCTTTGTCAGTCTCTTTAATTTTTAATCTGTAGCATATATTTTTGAGACTCCTTTGGATGTCTACTTGGCAGTTATGGAGCTAAGGTGTCAAGAATGATTCCACTTTTCAATTTTTACATAGAGTAATAATACAATTCTTGATGCATGTTTGGCTATGTATGGGGGCAATTACTGATAACAATATTAACATTAATTTATGCAGAATTAGAGAAATAGGTTTAATTTGGATACTCCAGGTCAATGACTAGCCTTTATATATTTAAAATGTGTGGTTCTGTAAATCAAAAAGAAAAAATTCTTATTTAGAAATAAATCATGAAATACTCTTTGGTTATCTATAAAGCAGAGCAACTTTTTGCTAGATATTGTTCTATTTCTCTGAAATCTCTCCAGTAGACAGCCTTAGCACCTCTGTTACCTGCCTCCCTAAGCTTCAGTCACATTCTTAAAATGGCAGCTCTGGCCACAGGTCCTCTGTAGGAGTTATTGCTTTAGCAGAAAATGCCCTTCCTCTCCTATGGGCTGGGTAAACTCTCTCATACCCTCTCACAGGCATGGTGTTTCAGACATACACCCTTACAAAACAGCATTCTGTTTGCTCAGAACACTTATCTAAAGTTGTATTTACACATTCATTAGTGAGGTAATCTGATGAATAACCTTTCCCTGTATTAGGCTGTAAGAGGGTTAGAACAATGTTGGTTTGTTTCCCAACTTTATCCCAAGAAGCCACAGAGTGCCTGGCATGGAGAAGGAAACCAGCAGTCAGTAGTTGGGAGAGAAAAGAAAGAAAGAGAGAGATGGGGAGGGAGGTAGGGGTGGGGAAGGAAGAAAGGAGGGGTAAGAACAAAAGAAGGAAGGAAGGAAAGAAGGGAGGGATGGAGGAAAAGAAGGAGGGAGGAAGAGAGGAAGGAAGGACGGACGGATAGATGGATGGATGGACATGAGCACGGCTGCAGAGACTCTCTAGTCAGATAGGATTCATGCCAGGTTAGGCAACTCATCCGATGCATGAAGATAGAAGGAAGCAAGGTTAAAAAATGAACGGAAAAATAAATTTAAAAAGAAGGCAAAAGAAATAAAATTGAGGATATTGGACAGGGAAAGGGAATTAATTCTCATTGAGATCTATCTTAGTCTAGGTACTTTATAAACATTTCAGTTCAATGACGATCATATGGAACAGGGATTTCTGAATCTTTGTTCAATAAGATCCCACCCGACACTAATGTCCTTCATATTATGTCATATTTTCTTCATTCATCTAAATTTTTTTTCTTTATGACTTAATTTTAATTTAAAATTATTTTCCACAGGAACTTACAGCATACAGATAATTAACACAGGCTATCATGTGCCAGCTATTTCTCTAAATACTTTATATGTATTACCTCATTTAATCCTTAAAACAACCCTACCATGATTCCCCCTTTACCAACAGGAAACACTAAAGCTAAGAGTTACAGAGATAGTATGTGCAGAAGCTATGACTCAACACAGGTGCACTCAAATTCAGAATCCTTGTGCTTAATTGCTACCTGATACTGCTTCTTTGTAGAGCAAACAGATTATTGAGCAACTGAAGTGATTTGTCTGAGCAGTTTTAATTATTCTGACTAAAACGGTTTACTAGGACATACACATTACAGCCTTCTCTGCCCCTATCTGGTAGTGTTGACTGACAGCTGGTAGCATCCCAGAATCCTGGTCACACCTGGCCTGTCTTCCTATTCTCCCAATGATCACATCACCAGTGACAGGACATGACTGTTGCAGCCCAAGCAGGGGCATGAGTAGGGCTGGGGAGACTCTCCAGTCAGATAAGATTCAGGCCAGGTTAGACAATACCTGTACTGTGCATGAAAACAAATATCAGAGCCAGGCAAAAAAGTTTGCTGCTGAAATGTTTATAATTTAGCTGAAATAATAACCATCTCAATAATAATGCATAATGATTCAGTTTGATAAGATTTTTCCTTTGGTAGACATTGTCAAGTTATTAAATCTTCTTTTTGGGAAGAGTCAGACCCTTTCTGGTTCAGCTTCACATTTCTACTTCTTACTGGGAAATAAAGGGCTGAATTTTGGATATGATTCAGAACATCAAAGTATGTTCAAGTTTAAAGAGTGCTTGGAGGTCGTGAATACAATAACCGCATTTTATAAGAGAAAACTAAGGCCCAGAGAGGCATTTTAAGAAGAATGAATATTTCCCTCAAACCTTAAAATGACTCAGAGAGAAAGACACCATAGAGAATAAACGTTTTTTACGTGCTGCCTTCACATTTAGTTACAAAACAGAGAAAACCAGTGGGTAAATTATTGTTGCTATTAACCTTTCTACTCATTTTTACATTATACTCATCTTCCATAGGAGTAAAAAAAAAAAATGCCTACTCTCTGCTAAGGGAACATGTGCTCATGGGGTAGCCATGGGCCAAATACGAGAAGCTCAGTGGGGAGATGTGCAGGTAGGTTTATATGGTCTGTACCAGAGATACTATCTGATTTATAGGCTTACATCAAGTTTAAGTAGATAATAAGGCCTGATAAGCATTTGTTGAGTGTATGAAATACTGCATAAATTAATCAGTGGGGAAGCATACATGGGGCATCTCTCCTCTGAAGTATATGAAATAGGCTGGAAGAAAATATACAATACGTGTTCAGAGAGGCAGATGCTTAGTGGAGAAATGTCTCTCCAAGGAGGACCTGCTTGTAAGTTGAAGAAAAAGTTTGGAGGCTTAGGATTTAAACTAGGACAACTTCTGTAAATACAAGATGCTTGAAAGAGTTGGAAATCCAATTTCAAACCCAGAGCAAGGGTGTCCTTTACATTTCCCTAAAGCAGAAAAGTGTCTCTGGAGAAAGACACATGGGCTGGAACGGCAGACTCATGAGTGGAAGCATAGCCCCCAGCTGTGGTGGGCTGGCAGTCTCCGCTCTGCCCACCCCTTCTGTCCTGCTTTCTTTGTGATGCTCTGGGAGCCCTGCCAGCCAGTGTCCCTGGGGGACTTGGTTCAAGCAATCAAGTGTGCCAGGGCTCAGCCGCTCCTCCTCAGCCCAGCTTCCACCCGCTCGCCAAAAGCACTGAGGGTTCTGTAATGCTCAACGAACATCAAATTGACAATATTGGCAACATTTCCAGACATGTCAAGGCCTTGTTTCTTAAAATACAGTCTCATATATGACAAGTGTGGTACCGAGTTAATGAGTTTTTGCAAGTTTTAGATATTGTATGTCTTACAATAGAGCATGAAATCTGTTCTGGGTCTGAAACAGTATTACTAATGTTAGAAGTATTTAACATTTCTTCTAAAATACTGAAATCAGTTGAAGTTTCAATCACGTATAACTTCAGCCCAACAACAGCAACATCCATATTTCTCTAGCATACTGTAGCTTTCTTTTGTTTATATGACAGTTTCCCCCATTAGATGATAAGCTTCTTGATGGTCAGAACTACGCTGTATTTTTTTTTTTAAAGCTTTCTTGAGGTATACTATACATACCATAAAATTCGCTGATTTTAAATGTACAATTTGCCAGGTGTGATGGCTCATGCCTGTAATCCCAGCACTTTGGCAGGCTGAGGCAGGTGGATCCCTTGAGGTCAGGTATTAGAGACCAGCCTGACCAACATGGTAAAACCCCATCTCCACTAAAAAAGAAAATACAAGAATTAGCCAGGTGTGGTAATACACACCTGTAGTCTCAGCTACTCGGGAGGCTGAGGCAGGAGAACTACTTGAACCCGGGAGGTGGAGGTTGCAGTGAGCCGAGATCATGCCACTGCACTCCAGCCTAGGCAAAAGAGTGAGACTCCATCTCAAGAAAAAATAAGTAAATGAATAAATGTACATTTTTATATTAGTACAGTTACAGAATTGTGCAACTATTACCACATATTATGAACTAATTTCTATCACTCCAAATAGAAGTCCCCTGGTCATGTGCCTCCACTCCCATTCCTACCCCCCAGGATTAGGCAACCATGAAACTGTTTTTTGTCCTACTTATTCATGAAGCTTCAGTGCCTCAGGAAATGTTTGGTCCTAGTAGGCACTCAATAAAAGTTTATTAAATTAATGTCTTAATTAATGAATTAATTAGGTACAAGGGACACAGCACTCTCTGATCATGAAATCCAACTTTTTAATTGTATGCCAAGTACTTTAATCTGGCATCATCTTATGTCATCAGAAGAACCTTGTGAGGTGGTCAGGGCAGGGTGATGTTTTTTGAAAATGATAAAACAGATGTAGAGAGAGTGAATGATATGCTCAAATCTCCCAACTGTAAGTGATAAAGCTATGCCTTTTGACTACATAGCCAGTGTTAACTCCATCATGGTCAAATTAGGGTGATAGAATATTGAGAAAACTTGGGGTCTACATAAACATAGTTGGACCTTTATGTAGAACTTAAATAAAAACTCCCATTAACTCTGAATTTATTTAATGTAGTAAAATAAAAAAATGTTGACTTTAAAATGAGGTTTGCACATGCATAATAACAGAGAACTGAAAAGAGTAACACACATTTTTCTCTTGTGAATTGGCAAATTTGAGAGCACGCAGTTTTCTGAGGACTTCTTTGTGTGGCCAGTTGTTCAATTTTGTCCTTCATGTTGGGAGAGGATGCACAATTCATCCACTTTTACATAGCCAAATTGGTATGAAAAAGAATTATTGAAAGCCTTAGAGAAGAAAAGAAAATCACTTTTTATTGAAACATACTTTAACTTGATCAAAATTGTATTTATTTTGGTAATGTGTACTATATCTTACAGACATATGCTTCTGTGGTAGAGGCAAGCATAACTTTCCTTTAAATGTGGTTCTGGTGGGTGCAGGCCTGTGAAGGTTTGTCATCCTGTCCCTCAGGACAGATTCTTGCTGGTTCAAGCAAAGGAAGACATAGTTCCTTGCCCGAAGTAAAACTGACTTCAGTTGGCAGGTGAATTTGTCCAGGACTTACAGAATATCACACAGGAGCAAGTCCTGCTTTCCCTGGATATCCAAAAAATTGAGGAAAGAGTGACTATTAAAGAATTTTAAAGCATCTCTGGATTTGTGAAGGACTAATTCCTTTTTCTAGAGCATTATTTGTAAATTACTACAATAAAATTTTGCTTTATTCCTTTAAAACCTCAGCTCTTACGAGTAAATTTATCAATAGAAATAGTTGTTTTTATAAGTTAGCTACTTTGTTTGTACTCTCAGCTCTCTGGAGACTCTTGTAGCTCCAGTTACAGTTACAGCGGCAGTTCCATGTCAATTATGCAAAATACACAAATGAAAATGTGAGCAAATTACAGAGACAAGCAAATCCATGAACAAGAACACATCTGTATGATGATAATGTTAAGACTGAGTCACAGAATTTGAAAACTAGAAGTCATCAAGTCCAAAGATGAGAAAAACCAAGGCTCTGAGAAATTGAATTACATGTGGAAATTTAAGTTGAGGAAGAGGGGAGCAAGAAAAAGGTTTTGACAAAAGTCAAGAATTTGTTACAGAATTTGTATTTTAATGAGTTAAGTAAATTAATTTAAAAAATCAGATAACTGAATTATAGAATACAAAATATGATATTTTCTGTGGTTATAATTTCACTTGTAAGAGACTGGAAAAATCATAAATTCATCAGTTCAAAACTTTGCATGGGATGCATTTTAACATAACATCTAATTCTATGCTACCTTCCCTCGTTTTAGGAAATCCCCTAACTTAGATCTTTGAATTAAACTTAATGGTAAAGTCGACGTGTTTTTCTTTCATTCATTTTCTAATTAATTCTACAATAAATATTTACTGAGTGTCTGCTAGGGATCAGGCATTCTTCTGTGCTCCGAGACTAAAGCTAGAATAAGTCAGATGAGCTCCTTGTCCCCACAGAGCTTTCATTCTGGTGGGAAAGTAGATGAGGCACAAGAAAATAAAAAAGTGAGTAAAAATTTCTGATACTGACATGAAGAAAACAAAAAATGAATAATGGGATAGAGAATAGGTGGTTATTTCAGATGAGATGATCTCAGAACTCCTTTCTCTGATTTTTTTTGGGTGACATCAAGACTCTGGTTGACTCTTTGGCTGTGCCAAGTTTGAGAAGACTCTCAGACAAGTAAGTGGAAATGTCAAAAAGGCTTCTAGTTGTGAGTCTGGAGATTAGAGCAGCAAGTAAACAAGGGGCATTATCAGAAGAGGTGGGATTTGAAGACATAGCATTGACTGAGACCATTTAAGGGTACTCATTAACAAGGCTGAGAAGGGTTCTCCTAGGAGAGAAGAGTGTAGAGTCTTCGAACGCGAGAGAAGAAAGTTTCAAGCAAGCTGATTATCTGCACGATACTGCTTTGAGGTAGAGTGAGAGGAAGGCAGAAGACATGCCATTGAATTTGGTACAGTGAGGATTTTGAATTTGACAAAACAGTTTCATTGAAAAGATGAGAGTAGAAACTCAGTAGGAATGAATGAGAGTGAATGGGAGATGAAGGAAGTGGAGACCATCCCTCTGAGAAGTTTGCTATGAAGAGGAACAGAGAAATAGGGATAAGCTGAATGGGGATAAGACAGCCAAGGTGTTTGTATTTGTTTTGGTTTTAAAGGGATATATTAGATCATGTCAAAAAGCTGATGAGAATGATGCAATAGAAAGGAAATAACTAATCAGGCAAAGAAGAGAAGATTTGACGCAGCTGCCTATGAGTGCTGGAAGTACACTTAGCAAAGGAATGAGGACCCATTTGAGATACATGGTCATAAATTTAAAGGGATATCAGTCAGCATGATTATGTGATTTTACCAATGTTTAGTTTCTTACACACAAGACAAAGATAGGAGAAGGACAATATATGGATTCAGTTAAAGTTGGAAGCTTTGCTGAGAAAGGGGATTTATTGCAAGGGAATATCATATTGAAGGTACATGGAATTTATACTAGTTAAAACAAGGAAGTGAGTATATGAGCAAGGTGATGGGTATTGTCAGTGTCACTGTATTTGAGGTTTCAATGGGTCAAAGATTTAGTGGGACTGGGGACACTAAAATGAGTGTTACAAGAATAAGAAATGAGATGCTCAAAACCAAACTTTCACAGTTGACTGACATTGTTGATCAGTGGAGTGAAACAACATAGCTGAACTCTGCAGGCCATGAGATCCCAGACAAAAGAGAAACAACCTCTTGTTACCAAGATGGAGTACTAGGGTCCTTCAGCATAGGATTTGTCCCTGTAATTTGGGAAATGCTTAAAGAGGAGTTTTGAAATTAGGGGATTACTTTAAAGATATGGCAATTATCTAAAGCACTTCTGATATAACAGCAAAAAGGCCAAAGTTCAGATCACATTTGAAATCTCATTGTAACTAAATATTTTGGTTTGGAGATCTACATAATTTACTAATTGTGTGACCATGGGCATTTTATGTAGTTTATTGAGCTACACTTAATAAATGTAGGGTATCACCCACCACCACCACTGTTATAACACTCTCACCACTGTCATCACGACCACCATCACCATTATTATCGTCATTACCACTACCGCCATCATCAACATCATCATCTCCTTCTTACCATTATCGTTGCTGTCATCATCAATCATTATCACCATCATCACTGATATATATAGGTTGCCATAATTAATTTAGGGCCCTTCTACTGGCTCTGCATGGAACACTGTCCCTAGATGTATGCTCAACAGATTATCTGCCTTCATTTCAAATATTACCTCCTCAGAGAAACCCCATAACCCAAACTAAAGAAGGACCTTCATGCCTCTGACACATTTTATTCCTTATACACCCAGTTTTATCTCTTTTTATTATTATTATTTACAGACAGTATCTCCCTCTGTCGCCCAGCCTGGAGTGCAGTAGTGTGATCATAACTCACTGCAGCCTTTAACTTCTGGGCTCAGAGATGGTATACATTTATTTGTTTACTTGTTTAATTGCATTTATTTGCTTGTTTGTTGTTTGTATAGCCTCTTTCAAGAAAAAAATTCTATGAGATCAGAGACCTTGCCTAAAACTAGAATAACGACCAGCTTATAGTAATGATAAATCAGTATTTGTGAATGCAAAGGTAAACTGTAACATCCTCTACAAATAGCTACTATTATTTTTAGAAGGAGACACACTATCTCAATGTAATCAAATTAAAGAAAGTAACAACTTATAACTCAAAGAAATGTAATTGATTTATATATCATATTTTTGCAGCATGATTTTTACTTATTTTTTAAGGATCTCAAGATTTAGGTTTATGGAGTCAAAGATAAGTAATGGTCAACTCACTAGAGCTAATGAAACAATCAAGTAGAATTAATTACCTGTGACAGATGACAGACACTGACCTAACACAATGTGGTTAGAAGCAAGGTGCAAATCTCCAGAAGAAAAAGGATGCTGCCTCCTAACCTCCCTCATCCCCTCTGCTGCCAACAGACTGGGAAGTTCATCCTGTAGGAATTACGGATGGTATCCTACCAGAAGCAAAGGCATAATCCTTCAACAGATGATAGAAACTAATCAGATGCAGAGAGATAAAACATTTTGGTCAGGAAAGGCTAATCTCATGGCTCCCTTTGGCTCTTATCTGTAGTTACCATAATATCTCTTAAGGTAAATCCTAATGTAATTAAAACTTCTAAATCCTTAACATGGTAAGTTCTGTCCAGAATTTTAAAAATATGAACATCTGAAGGTGATTTTATCATACTCTAAAATATATTGGCTTATGAAAAATTCAAATTTTCCTCCTGTCTTGGTATTTTCTTGAGGGTTATTACTCAAGAATGATATTGAATTTGTTTTTCCATGTTCAAACCTGTCTTAAAGCAACATAATTCATGTTTCATGAAAGTCATAGTCAATTGGCAGATATATTCTTAGTTGAGAAAGACCATGTTATATGAATTTTCAAGAAACATTTTCAGAAACAGTTTTATATATTTTATATAAAGCACAGAAAAGCTGATAATGCTAACAACTAAGTCATAACTTAGATGAGTTTTTTGAAGCGATAATAGTTCAAAAAACAAAATTACAAAAGCTCTCTTTAATTTTATACCACGTATAACTTATGCAGGATATAGATGCATTTTAAGCTACCGTATTTGATATGATGGGGACAGGGTGTCCAAAAATGCTAATTCCTAGGCTATGTAAGTCTTAAAATAGCAGATAATCAGGAGGATATACATGAAAATAAGTTATAATAGAAGAAGTATGGGAAATTGATTTAAAAAAGAATAACAGCTTTCTCTCTCTTTAAAGTTTGTTTTTAAAATGAAAACTATGTAAGCATCTATTATAATTTTAAATTAAGTGTTTATTTTTGTCAAAGTGATACGTGCATATAATTGAGAAAGGCACATAGTTTCCTGCTCCCAAGTCAACTGCGTTCAGGTCTAACTGATTTAAAAAATAAAATCTAAATAAGACGCCTATTTGCTGCTTCTCAGTTATTCAGGTTTAGGCCTCATCTATTGTCTTACTATTAGGAAGATGAGGACGTGGCTCCCTTTCTTCTTATCTCCCTGCCACCCTCACCACACACATGCACAGGTACGCACACATGTGCATGCACACACACACACACACACATTTTCCATGTCCCAGCTCTCACTCACCCAAAAGATTTATGATTCATATTCAATGTTTCTATTATTAAGACCTTATAAACTCCATTCTTAGATAAGACAACTAGTGAGAAGAGCAGAAGCTAATTGGAAGCTCTGTTTAGCAAGATGGGCTTTACTGTAGGGCAATCTGGCTGGGTCTTTTGATGAGGAACTCCCCACATCCCCTCTGCCCTTATGTAGACAGGTGTTTATTCTTGGGCAGCAGATTCCTGAGAGAAGCCTTTTCCAATGCCTGGTGGGTGTTTTGCGAGTCAAGTGAGGGAGAGCTTACCCATAATGTATTGTTAACTTTCATTTACCTTCCTGTTTTCATTCTAGTATTCCTCGCCCAGCTCTAGCCCTTAGGGACTATAATCTGGAAGCTGTCTCTGGCAGGCCTTCCAGAGAATCCTCCTCCAATTTTTGCCAAAATATGAGGCAAAGTATGAGGCAATTACCTCACCTGCAGAGTTGGGAAGGGGTCCTAGGTGTCTAAATGCCTGTTAAGCAAATTTGCAAGAAGACTTTTGTTTTAGCCTCACTTTACTTCCACTTCCAGAGGTGTCTGGAGCCACTGGTTCCTGGCCTTTTGGTCTGCAATATAAATCAGGTTTCTTGGCTTTCCCAGCTGCTGACTTAGGATTTAACTTTCTAGGTTCTGCTAAGTCAGTTACCACTTGTCCATATGCTTTCCAGGGTTGTTTGTGTTCTCTTTTATTTCTTGTGTTCTAGTGATTTCGGATTTTTTAAAAACCTCTTTATATTAATTTTGTTGTGGTTTCAGAAGGGGCTCAGAGGTTAATGTATGTGTTCAACCCACTATCTTTAACCAGATATCCTGAAATTTGATTCTTACAAAAATGATTCAAATAATAGAGAAAAATGTAGGTTTTCATATGAGATATTCTAGTAGTAATTTATTACCACACTACATTGGCCAATATGCTACAGATTCAGAGAGACAAATGGTGTAATAAAAAAGTAAACTTTAGTTTCAATAAAATACAGATTCTATTATTTTTTAAAAGAAGTCATTCGTCTATATGAATCATCTCTTTAAACACAAACTAGTATCCAGTTAAAGTGGGCAATAAAAAACATCAGGCATTACAGTCTGTATGCTTTTATACAAGGACCAGACAAATACATAATTACATGAAAGTATAGCTCAATTCTGCTATAATAAAAGAAAACCATAGTCAGTGATGGCCCAGTTAACTCTAGAAAGCAGAAGTTAGCAAACAAATGTTAAAGTTCAATGTCCCTATTACTTTAAGTATGACCAACAGGGATTAAAATAGGAATTACATGATCATTGATTCCCAAGTGTCTTTTCTAATATATTAAAACACGGGACAGCTTGAGATACCAGATTTAATTTAAACAAGTAAACCAATGGTTTACTCGTTCATTTATTGCCTTCAATCACTTCCACAGCTGGTGTGAACATTTGTTAAGTTTTAAATGAACAGAAGCCAAAGTGTGTTACAGTTATTAACTTATGAAAGCAATTAATGTAAGCAACATATGCATGAACATTATCACTCAATAGCGCATATGGTTAATTAAAGTTTATCATAAATTAGATCTATTTAACCTTATTTCAAGGACCATTTGCACAGTTTTTTTTTTTTTGGTAAAATGTCCATATGTCTTAACTAAGGTGATTAATTGTATTATGTTAATGACCTCAAAAAATTAGCTAAAGCCTCTTGGTTTATTACTTGGTTAACAGCAAACATGGAACAAACGCTCTGTTTGTTTTCAACGTGATTTAGAAAGCCAGGACTGGCTAAAATACACAAAAGCCAAATGAAGGATCAGTCTTCCTGGAATTAAGTAGTATGTTTTACATTTAAGGAAAAACTTCCTTTGTAAGACATAGTTGCTCCTCTCAGATGAACTTGCTATTTAAAAAATTAATACATTAGTGGATATATTTTTCTCTAGATTTACTCTATTTATAAAATACTTCACCAATTAATTAATAATTAATGTGACAAATATGTGTTAAGTTCCTACTCCACATAAGGAACTCTGTTCAGCTCTTTGATGAGACAAAGGCACACATATTATGTTTTTAAAATATGACTTCTGCAAAGATGACTTAAGAAAGCTTAAAAAAATGGTCACTCATAAAATAAGACAAACACTAAACAATAACATCAAATGTAAGAAAAGGAGGAGAGCACAAATAGTTACCAGTTAAGAGGAATGAGCATCAAATCTTACTCTAAACTTCCTGACAGTTATGGAATAAAGAAAAGTTAAATTACATAGGTTTCTTCTAAATAAAAATGAATAAAATGCAGTCCTTGTTCTTGATACTTCTTGTCACAAGACTGTGTTTAATATTAACAAATATCTACCTAATGGGCTTTTTGATATTCTTTATTAATTTAATCAACAATCATATCTAACAAATTGTACACATTTTAAATTATCCTGGGTAAAATGAGCATTTTTCATATTCTGGATTTTGCATGTTTTTATCTTGGGCCATTTTACTGTATCCTATCAACCTTCTGGTTCAAACTAGGGTACTTTAAGTATTCCATTTGGCACGACTACAGGCTTATAAATCGACAACGTTGCAGTTTAAAACCACATAAAACACATGAAGTTGGTTTTGCAATTCCAAAGACAAGGTTCTTAATTAATATATTTAGGATGTTAATGGATAAGAGACTGTGCCAGATATTTCCATGTGCCCAGACAACTGAGAGTGCACTTTTTGGTAGTCGCTTCATGTGCCTGAGGGAGGTTTAGGGAGTGGGCAGTTCACATTGTCCATTTGGTCTTACTCCACCAAACTTTTATTTTTTTCTTTCTATTGGTTAACTGACAAGCTTTCAACTCTTCTCTTTATCCACATCAACATGGCATTCAATCAATATTCACTCTCAGCTCAATCCTACAAATATAAAAGGGATCTTAGTTTCAGTACCACATTTTACAAATCAAACTTCTCAATGCATTGAGAACTTAAAGGATTTGTTTAGGGTTTTACAGCTAGTTATGAGGAACCTCTGTTATGGGTCAGCATTTATGAGGTTAGGATTTTAAAATATGGTTTATAGGACCGACTAATTATACAATCATAATGACCTCCCTCTACTTCTGTACACATGACTTAAGGACTGGGAGACAGGCTTAGGATACTTTGTGAGTCTTTAAATACAAAGATCAAGTTTTACTTATCTTTACATCTCTAAAACCCAGCAGAGTGCCTGGCCCAGAATGTTTAATAAATCCTGGTTCATTATGTGAAAAATTAATGAATAAAAAATCAAGAGCTTATGGGCACATGCAGAGTAGGGAACTGTTCTAGGTATATTAGCATTTATTCTAATATCTAATTTTCATAGGAATTAGACTAAGAATTACTTTTCCTCATAGATATACATAGAGATATATTAGGGTCTACTCTATACCATCACTGTCTACTTCAATCTATGTAGCTAGCTAGCTAGCGATTTGTTTTTCTAAAATAAGGCTTATTTGGAAAAAAAAAAAAGAAAATTTCCCATGCTACCACAGATCCAAAATCTATGGGGCCTTCTGCTTACAATCTTCCATACTAAAATTAATTTAAGAGAATTTTCTTTAAAAATTCATAGAGAGGAGGTAGTTAAAAGGCTAATAGAAAATTATTTAATTCTAAGATTATTCCTATATAGAAAGTATTTTAGTATGAATATAACCCATATAGCAATTATGAAACAAATTGCAAGGAATCTACAAGATTCCCCAGAGTTTCCTGCAGAGTCCCTCCAACTGCGTATAGTTCCTACATCACTGGGCATATTTTAGAACCTTGTTTTTTTTTCTAAATTCAAAGAGTACTCGATAAAATATCTGTGTAGTATAACTTGCTAAAAGGAAAGTTGTATTACTAATTTAGCCAGTTAAGAGTAACAGAAGCCAAGAAGTTCAGATCTGTTTTGTACCTAAGGACCTGCCCTGTGTTAAAGAGATTAACATGAAGTCACAGGTTTCTTCTCAGGTAACCTTACCTGTCTGCTTTTAACAGAGACAACACTTTTGTTGCTTAAATAGTTCTCAAACAGTACACATATGTTAGCACGTAATTTTTTCTATTTTCCCTCCTTTTCATGTATATTTATTCTCTAGACTAAGTTCTTCAAGTGTCACATCTTTTTCTTCCTGTGATGTGTAGAAGGTGTTAGGTACAGGAATGGGAACGAGTATTTACTGAATATCTGTTATGACCAGGAACAGTGCCTAGAAATCTGTGAGTCCAGAATTATCTATCTTTTGCAAAAGTGAATAAACACCATTTATATTGGTCACCTATAAATGACTGCAAATTAATAACAATATGCTTAATTAAAATAATATAGATTGCTAAATTCAATTGAATCCTAGAAAATTCAATTAATGGAAACAATAAAGTATATAATGCTAAAGAAAAATAGAGTATGGTTGAGTTTATATCCATATTACTTATATCATGGTCTTTAAATCGTTTATTTTCCAACAGTAAGAATTTAGATTTTCTTATCTACCTACCCCATTTTCTCATTTCTGTAGATTGACATGATTCTGTTTTGAGACACTGAATTTATTTAAAACTTTTATTGTGTTCGTCTCATTGTCACCTAGATTAGGCCAAAAGCTTTTGTTTGTAGAAATCTCTAGAATCTCCAAAATCATAGGCGAACATGTGACAAAAACAACGTATCACAATATAAGAGATTACTTGCTTCTCTGATTTGTAGTATAAACAAATCAAAGTTTTCCAAAGTGAAATATGAACAAGTCATATTTTCTGAAAAAAATCTGAAGCTTTGTCATAGTTGAAATATTTCAGAAGCTCAGTGGGATTTAGTCCAAGGGTATTCGCCACAAATTAAAACTACAGAACTGTGGTTGTAAAACTTTTAGCATTTCCACATGGCTAATAAAGAATCACTAAGTACTACTAAAACACCTATAAATCCTCACCCTCATCCCCCAATGGGCCCAAAGTTAGCCAGTTTTATACAACTTAATTCCTTGTGTCAATGTTTTGTGAGGCTTTGATTTTTATTTTTTAAATGTAGCTTCTGAGTCTTGACTCTGTCTAAACATCTATCAAGTAGTAATAATGATTTGTTGAACTTAAAAGAAGAGAAGTCACCATGGTAATGATAAACTTGTTGGAGCACAACATTTGTTCTTACAGGATTTTCAGGAAAATACAACTCATATCTTCCCCTTAGAAATATTATATAAAGAGGATTTTGAACTTTCACAATTACAAGTTTTTTTTCTTCAAATAATTAAATGAAAAATTCTAATGAACATTAGTGTTGTTGGCCCCCTTAGATATTGCTCATTGTCTTTCAATATAATTTGAAGACTAGAGAGTCATTAGGTACCATTGCTTACATCACCAACTATATGATCAGAAATCATGATTATAGTTAGAAAGTACACCAACTTCGGGAGAGATCCAAGATGGCCGATTAGCAACAGCTCAGGATTGTAGCTCCCAGTGAAAGCACAGAGAGCGAGTGGATGCTGCACTTTCAGACGAATTTTTGTTGCCCACAGACCGGGAGATTCCCAGCGGACGAGCCACACGGGTCGCCAGTGCAACTTTTTTGGCCGGCGCGGCTGTTTTGCTGGCACCCCGGCACTGTGCTTCTCGGTGCTGAGTATAGGCGATGGGGTGCCCTTTGAGTCAGGCTCGGCTGGTCCCATCCCCACAAGGAGAACAGCAATTGGAAACGCAGAGGACTGAGAGTTTCACAGCAAGCATAGCCAACCCGGGAAGGTCCAGCTCTGTGGGGAAGGGGCGTCCGCCAAAGGAAAACTAAGAAACAGAAAAAACATCATCACCTGGCGGACAGAGACCCAAGATGGCCGATTAACAACAGCTCAGGATTGTAGCTCCCAGTGAAAGCGCAGAGAGTGAGTGGACGCTGCAATTTCAGACGAACTTCTGTTGCCCACAAACTGGGAGCTACCCAGCGGAGGAGCCACACGGGTCGCCAGTGCAACTCTTTTGGCCGGCGTGGCTGTTTTGCCGGTGCCCCAGGATGGCTCGGCACTTCTCAGTGCAGAGTATATGGGACTGGGTGCCCTTTGAGTCGGGCTTAGCTGGTCCCATCCCCACAAGGAGAACAGCAATTGGAAGCACTGAGTACTGAGAGTTTCACAGTAAGCACAGCTGAACCCGGGAAGGCCTAGCTCTGTGGGGAAGGGGCGTCTGCTGAAGGAAAACTAAGAAACAGAAAAAACTTCCTCACCAACAAGCCAGACGTTCACTCAGACCCAATCTGAAAGTCGGCAATTACAAAAACGACAGGTGGATAAATCCACAAAAATGGGAAGAAACCAGTGCAAAAAGGCTGAGAACACTCAAAATCAGAATGCCTCTCCTCCTACAGGGGATCGCAGCTCCTCATCAGCAAGGGAACAAGGCATGACAGAGAATGAGTGTGACGAACTGACAGAATCAGGCTTCAGAAGGTGGATAATAAGAAACTTCTGTGAGCTAAAA
>CAUYLG010061248.1:0-19212 GCA_963573385.1 Cacajao melanocephalus
ACATGGGGAAACTGAGGCACGGAGAGATTAGGCGGTTTCCCCAATACACAGTAAGGCCTTCTGATTTTGAAGCCTGGACTCAAAATCAGACCCTCTGACTCCAAGTGCTAGGAATGAAGGAATGAAGGAATGAATGAATGAATGAATGATTATCCCAGAAGCCAAGGAAAAGAACCAAAGTCAAGTCTGTTTTTGCAGTTCTCATTCATGTTCCTCTGAAGACGTGTGTTTTCTGGGTCCTGCTTTCTGGGAGGCATCCATCGTGACCCCATGTAGCCCAGTTGCCCGTGTCTCATGGCAGCTTTGTGGGGGTACAGAGAATCTCCTAAGTGACAGACTCCCCTGGAAACTTCAGAAAAGCCTGAACTGGGGATGTGAGGGAAGCATGGCCGGTGCCTCCGGGAGCCATGTCCTACCTGTCGTAGCATCCAGGGAAGTAGGACGCGCCTCTCAGCTGCCCGCAGGCTCAGGCACGGCATGAAGGGACTTCAGCCCCAGCAACCTCATCAGCCCCATACCCGGCCTCCCCGCCACCCCCACCCTCCCGGACCCGGCCTCCCCGCCGCCCCCACCCTCCGCAACCCGGCCTCCCCGCAGCCCTCACCCTCCGGGACCCGGCCTCCCTGCAGCCTCCACCCTCCGGGACCCGGCCTCCCCGCAGCCCCCACCCTTCGGGACCTGGCCTCCCCACAGCCCCCACCCTCCCTGCAGGACATTCCCGGCCTTATCACTGCTCAGGTGTTATTCTGAGCCATTTGCTGCGTAGAAACTGGGTAGTGGTCAGAGCGGAGCAGCTCCCGGCTAGAGCACCGGCCCCCATTCGTAGGCAAAAGCCCACAGGGAGGGGGTCTTCATCCAAGAGCAGTGTCCCCGGCCAGAAGCTGCCCTGCTGTGGGGATGCCCTTCTCCCATGGCAGCGCCTCCCCCTGCATAGGCGAAGCCACCTGTCTCTAGCCTTCCAGGCCAGGCTTTCGGGGCTTCCTCTCTGTCAGGGGCTTTTTTCTTGGATCTTTATGGCAGTCTCCCTCCTTTAAAGGAGTTAAGAAAGGAGACCCCACGCTGTGCAGTGGCCACTGTGAGAACCACAGGTCCCTTCCAGGCGACACCCAGCCCTGTGTCTCCCTCACCGCGCAATGGCGTTGGGCCACCTGCCGGAGGAGGCCATGTTGGCTTGTCCAGTTCTAAATTGTGCAACTTTGGCCGGACACGGTGGCTCATGCCTGTAATCTAGCACTTTGCAAGGCCAAGGTGGGTGGATCACCCAAGGTCAGGAGTTCAAGACCAGCCTGGCCAATGTGGTGAAACCCTCTCTGTACTATAAATACCAAATTAGCTGGGTGTGGTGGCACACACCTGTAATCCCAGCTACTCAGGAGGCTGAGGCAGGAGAATCACTTGAACCCGGGAGGCAGGGGTTGCAGTGAGCTGAGATCGTGCCATTGCACTCAAGCCTGGCGACAGAGCAAGACTCTGTCTCAAAAATATATATATATATACACATATATATATATATGTATATGTATATGTGTGTGTATACACGTATATATATGTGTGTGTATATATATGTACATATTTCGTGACTTCTTCAGAAATATCTTTGCATTTGCCAAGCTGTCAAGAGTTTGGCTCTGGCTTAGAGAACTGTTTTAACTTTTATTTACTAATACTTCTTCTCTCTTACTCATTAATGCTTGAGGCTTTCTCTGTAGCCGCCTCCATGCTAAGCACTGAATATACACGAAACCCTTTAAATCTTCACACTAACTATAGGATTACCTCCATTTATAACGTGAAAAAAACCGGCTTAGAGACCTTCAGGGGTTTGCCCAAGGTCACATGAAAAGCTTGTGGTTGTTTGCTGTTGTTGACTCGGGGATAAAAATAAATAAAATAAAAAATGGAAGTTTGTGGTGGAGCAGGGATCTCAGTCCTGGACCATGGATGTCTCCGTGGCTTCACCCTCCGTGGCACTCAGGAGAGAACAGAGCTGAGGCTTCACTCGGTCCTGGACCGTGGGTGTCTCCGTGGCTTCACCCTCCTTGGCACTCAGGAGAGAACAGAGCTGAGGCTTCACTCGGTCCTGGACCGTGGGTGTCTCAGTGCCTTCACCCTCCCTGGCACTCAGGAGAGAACAGAGCTCAGGTCACTATAACTCTCCCACGGGTGGCAAATCATAGGATGGACGTGGTGCTAGCTTGATTTTTCATTTTTATGTGAACAAATATCCAGCGTTTCAAATCCTCTCCCCTAGAGCGTCACATTCTCAGACCCGCCGGCTTCCCTGAGCCGTACTCAGGTTAGTTACTGGTATCATCTACCTTATTTAAATTATCCCTTGTCAGGCAGATGACACATCAAGAGTTCAAGACCAGCCTGGCCAATATGGTGAAACCCTGTCTCTACTAAAAATGTAAAAATTAGTCGGGCGTGGTGGTGGGTGCCTGTAATCCCAGCTACTCAGGAGGCTGAGGCGGGAGAATCTCTTGAACCCAGGAGGCAGAGGTTGCAGTGAGCTGAGATCATGCCATTGCACTCCAGCCTGGGTGACACAGCGAGAGTCTGTCTCAAAAAAAAAATTATCCCTTGTGCACGTTTCTTTTTATTTCAATTTGTTTTTGAGATTCTGAGAAAACTTGGGTGGATTTTTTAAAACACACTCACTATTTTAACACTGTCTATAAACTAGCAAGTACTTGAAGACGTATGGGAAAGAAGGAACTGGAACTCTCCCTTTTGTTAGAGACCCCGTATCCTCACTGAAGGCCTTTGGTAAAGCCCACCTTCCCCAGTGTCTCTGCCGGGATGCCGGCGGTCGTCCTCCCCGCCCCCCCGGCAGTCGTCCTCCCCGCCCCCCGCGGTCGTCCTCCCCATCCCCAGCTGCTCTCCAGGGGCTGCAGGTTCATGGAGAGTGGGGGCCAAAGGGCCTCTTCCCACAGCACCTGTGTCTCGCTAGGAGCCTGAACCAGAGAGCCTGGGAGCATGACCTGCTCATCCTGGAGAGCCCGGTGGTGGGAAATGGCGTTTTCTAGATGGTGTGATGTCAGCGGGCTTTGCAGACATCTTTAAAGCCGAGGAAGCCGGCAGCCTGGGGTGAAAGGAGAATGGAAACACGGGGTGTTTCCTGTTCTTCAGCCGTTGCCTTGGCGGGTGCGAGGCCTTTGATGCATCGCTGGTGGGGTGAGTGGGCGGCTTGACCTCCCCCGGACGCCACCAAAGTGATACCAAGGCAGCAGCCCACGAGGCCCTCGGAGCCTTTCCTTCCCCATGAATGCGTTTTGCCTCTTCTGTCGGGCTCCGATTCTCTTACAGATTTTTCTGGATATCATTTCATTTAGATGACTCAGGGTACAGGTATATTTTCGCCAGGCAAAAGGGTGGAATATCCTACCACAGCAGTTAGCACACTTTCACCCAGGCTGCACCCTGAAGGTGAGCGGCAGCAGCATGGTCCCTGCGTGTCCTGAGCAGATAAGGCTGCGCGGCCACGTCCTGGCTGCAGACAGGTCTCTCCCAGCCCTGCAAGTGCTGGGGATGCCCCCCTTCATATGTCAGGTGCTGGGGATGCCCCCCCGCGTGTGTGTCGGGTGCTGGGAATGCCCCCCCGCGTGTGTCGGGTACTGGGGATGGCCCCCTCTGCGTGTGCCGGGTGCTGGGGATGCCCCCCTGCGTGTGTTTCGGGTGCTGGGGATGCCCCCCGCATGTGTGTCAGGTGCTGGGGATGCCCCCCAAGTGTGTGTCTGGTGCTGGGGATACCCCCCACGTGTGTGTCTGGTGCTGGGGATGCCCCCCAAGTGTGTCAGTTGCTGGAGATGCCCCCCAAGTGTGTGTCAGGTGCTGGGGATGCCCCGAATGTGTGGTTGGGCATTGCTTGGGGAAAGAGGTAGGAGACCTTGCTGTGATCCCACAGAAACTGTCTTGAGGTGTCCTGTTGGGATTTTTTTTTAAAACCCGGGAACTTTGACTTCGGTGTCCACTCAGCAGTGCAGGCTTCCTCCTACCCCATGCCTTCCATCTCCCATGTGGCTCCATCCGCCCTGTCTTGCGTGGGCCCTTGGACACTGCTTTGGAAAAAGAAATAAACACCAGAATAACGTTCTTTTTTTTCCTCCAAAAACTCTGATTGTGGCATCAGTTTCTGTATCGCAGTCCACAGTGCAAACCTCCCTCTAGCCTTTATTCTGATAGAATGAGAAGCCACCCAATGAAGGCTGCTGTGGCGTCATTCCAGAACATTCCATGTTGATGGCAGAGAGGGATCCCGTGGATGCTTTCTTGAATCTATAGGAGTGTGTGTGTGTGTGTGTGTGTGGAGTGTGGTATGTGTAGTGTACGCTTCTGTAGGGTGTCTGTGATGTGTGTGTGAGGTGTGTGTGTGTATGGACTGCGGTGTATGCTTCTGTAGGGTGTCTGTGTGTGTGAGGTGTGTGTGTATATGGAGTGTGGTATGTGTCTGTGAGATGTGTATCTGTGATGTGTGTGTGTGATGTGTGTCTGTGGTGTGTGTGGTATGTCTGTGTGATGTATATTTGTGGTGTGTGTCTCTGTGTATGGTGTGTGTGTGAGGAGTATGTGTGTGATGTGTGTGTCTGTGATGTGTTTGTGGTGTGTGCTGTGTGTGCGGTGTGTGTGATGTGTGTGGTGTGTGTGGTGTGTGTGTCTGATGGGTGTGGTATGTGTGTGGTGTGTGTGTGTCATGTATGTTTGTGGTGTGTGTGGTGTGTATGTGATGTATCAGTAATGTGTTTGTAATGTGTGTATGTACGTGTGTGTTGTGTCTGTGATGTATGTTTGTCGTGTGTGTGGTGTGCATGTGCTGTATGTGTCTGAGGTGTGTGGTGTGTGTGTCTGTGATGTATGTTTGTGGTGTGTGGTGTGTGTGCGGTGTGTGTCTGGTGTGTGTGTGTGGTGTGTCTGTGATGTGTGTGGTGTGTGTGATGTGTGGTGTGTCATGTATGTGGTGTGTGATATGTGTCTGTCATGTATGTTTGTGATGTGTGTACATGTGTGTGTTTGTGTCTATGATGTATGTTGTATGTGTGGTGTGTGTGTGGTGTGTCTGTGATGTATGTGGTGTGTGTGCATCTGATGTGTGATGTGTGTGTGGTGTGTGTGTGTGCATCTGATGTGTGATGTGTGTGTGGTCTATGTGTGTGTGATGTGTGTATCTGTGATGTATGTTTGTGATGGTGTGTATGTATGTGTGTGTGGTGTGTCTGTGATGTGTGTGTGTGGTGTGTGTGTCTGTGATGTATATTTGTGGTGTTTGTGTGTGGTGCGTGTGTGGTGTGTGTGTGTGTGATGTGTGTGTCTGTGATGTATGTTTGTGATGTGTGTGTATGCGTGTATGTGTATTTGTATTCTCTGATTTTGAGAGCAAGGCCGCTATTTCCTTTCTTCCCCAAGCCTGAAGGCTTCTCGGGGTGCCGTGCTGGGAGGGTGCTTTGGGGTGCGTTGACCGTCCTGTTGCGCTGGCCCACCCAAGGGCCACCCACCTGCCTGAACCTCGGATCTTAGCACAAGAAGGGGCTGGTGCCACATGGGCGCCAGGGCCTCCCACCTGCTGGGCATCCCCAGTGCCACTAACCCCCTGCTGTGCCTCCCCCTGTCCTGCAGGAGCTGTGCCGCCAGCGCATGGCCACGCGGCCACCGGACCGACCCGAGGGCCCGCACACGTCCCGCATCAGCAGCGTCTCGTCCCAGTTCAGCGATGGGCCGATGCCCAGCCCCTCTGCGCGCAGCAGCACCTCGTCCTGGTCCGAGGAGCCCGTGCAGTCCAACATGGACATCACCACCGGCCACATGATCCTGGTAAGCCCCGCCCTCACGCTCCCTCCTTCCTTGGCCCACAACACCCAGCGTCTGCGCCTGCGGCCCCTCGGATGGGGCGATGGTGGCTGCGCCATGCCTGTGGCAGAGGCTGACAGGCAGGGCTCGCTCTGCAGGGAGTCCTCTTAATTTAGATAAACAGGAATATTTCTTCCTGAGATCTTGGCCGTGCTTCTGCCTGGAACGTGCAGCCCATGCACACTCCCTGGTGTGTGAGAGTGAGCACCGGCCAGTTTTCAGTGGTGGAATACGTGTCTGTTAGCGCCCACCGTGTGTGCCGCCGTCTTGCCCTCTGACTAGGAAGCAGCGCTGTCTCCTTCCTACTCAAGCCCAGCCAGCACCATTTGGGCAAATAAATGTCGCCGCTGTGACAGTGAGGCAGGAGGAGTTGGGTGGGGTGCCCAGCTCCTCACAGGAAGCTTCCTGGTGGTGCCAGCACAGAGGCTCATGGGGAGGCAGTTTCTGTGGCCTCTTCCGGAGTCCTCGCTGGAGTGGCCACAGGTGGAGTGGCCGTGCACGGCCACTTCCTACATAACGAACGTCCGGGTGTTATTACAAGAGCTGTCGAAGGCTCAGCACATCCTGCTGCTGCCTCCTGGGTCTCCTGGCCGCAGGTGTCGCCCAGTTGGTGGCCATGGCTGTGCTGCTGGGAGGCAGAGCCACCAGGATGAAAGGGCAGAGCCCGTTTCACTGCTTGGCCGAAGCAGTGGCTGCACTCATGGGTCAGGGAAACGTTCTTTGCTGTACCGTTAAGTTCCCAGGTCCTAGGGTGGACCCTGTAAGTTGCTGTTAAAGGCTTACGTTTTTTAAAACTTTTTTGCCTGATGAGTCAGTAAGAATATCGACTGGTGGATTTGGACCACAAAAACCCAGAAAACCATGTTTTCACTAAAAAGCCTCATTGCAGAGCTTGGAGATCAAGGCTGGAGGCCGGTGGTGAGGAAGACCTCCCGGCCCAGTTCACGCTCCAGGGACAGACAGCTCTGATGGCAGGCAGGAAACATGCAATTCTAGACCCGCTTGGACCAGACATTTGGGGAAACTGAGGAACGCGGCAGCCTGCTCCCTGGATAACTTAAAATGAGATGAAACAACAGTCAAGAGGCTTGACTTTCCCAATCAGGGAGCTAAACAGGGCACATCCTTTCCCATCGTTCCCTGGGACGAGTCCACGAAGCCAGACCACCCTCCCGAAATGCTCTCCCTGTGGGCGTGACGGGGACAGAGGGTGACAGCTCACGGAGTGAATTCAGTCAGCCTGTCATCGACGCTGACGGAACCTCCTCCCTTGGATTGTGGTTCTGTTACTTTAGCTCTGACTTTTCAAGGCTGTTTTGACATTCGTCCCTTATAGAAAAGGAGCCGAGACCAGGCGTTCATATTTGTGATGAGATTCGGTATTGGGGTCAAACACATCCGCCAGAGACGTTCATCTGACAGGTCAGCCACAGGGAGAGCCACTTTGCACGCTCTCATTGCGTGCTGATATTTCCACATTTCAAGGTGCTTGAGTAACAATTTGATGATATCTTAAGCCCCATTGGTGCCTGAAAATACTGTATTTCTCAGAGAATTGTCTTTGGCATTCACATATGTAATGGCAGTTCTGAGAGCGAGCACGAGGGTTCATTTCTGCCGGAATGCCTGAACCACGAGGACAGACTCAGCCTGCACCTGGCGGAAACCCTGCAACGCCTGAGTCAAGACACCCTGCTGGATGCGGGGGGGCCATGGAGGGCCCCTGACCGTGACGTGGGCCTGTTTGTCATGCACCTCACCGCCGCCCACAACTGCAGGGCTGAAGCGAGAAACGCACTCAGACCAAGTACGAGTCTGGCCGACCTCCTGGACTCCGTGCGTATAGGTCGTAAACTCAGGGAAACGGGATCTTCCTCATCAGCCAGTGCCGTTTCGAAAATGAATGTTACTGAGATAGTTCCCTGGCTCCACGATGCCGGCGGGTGCCGATGGGAGTCGGGGCGGACGTGGGGCGCGGCGGGCGTCACGCGGAGTCCAGTAGCCAAGTGGACCGGGCGTGGGCCTCGGACCCCGGTGTCTTCTCTCACTCCACAGCCCTGATTCTCCTTCCTGTGAGCTAACTTCACAGGTGTGTTCCGTGCCCGCTCAGCCACGGGGTCTCCTCGTGGGGACGTCCCTGGTACAGGAGCAGAGAGGCCTGCAGACTCACAGCACAGGTGAGCCTCAGGTGGGTTTCTTCCCAGGACTCACACGGTGGCCTTTCAGGCCTGGAAGCTGCAGCCAGTCTCAGGGACGCTGGCTGCCACCCTCCCTGGCACAGACAGGCTGTAGAAAGTGCATGCAGACTGGTGCCGCAGGAACGCGCCAGAGCCTCTGACCTTCCACCTCACCAGAGCTGCAAGGCTGCCAGTTTTCTGGTGATTCCCCAGCCCAGCCCTCCATGTGCAAAGGCTCGTTTCCACCAGAGGGCCAACATGGCGACCTCGCTGCCCCTCCCCTGAGGATGGCAGGACTCAGATAAGCCACTGAGTCCCCGTGAATCTGAGGACCAGCTGTTCCCAACATGCCGCCACTCCCGGACACATTGGGCAAAATGTGGCATCTGAACCCCACGACCCGATGAAATAAACATCAGCGGCTGATAACATCCAGAGGCCGGGCTGGACATGGGGAGCCACAGCGGGTGGAAGGGGCCAGCCGCGCCATCTCGGGGGCAGGCTTAGCACCGAGAGTGTAGCCTTTCTGTGGAAAGGACACGTGTGGGAGGGTGGAGGCTGCACGCTGTCCCAGAGCCCAGACCCTCAGGTGGGGCTGGCCTGGCCATGGCCCCACAGGAAGGGCTTCTGGGCCCTGAAAGCCCCCTCCCGCCCCGGGATCCTCCACCCACTGTAGCTCACGTGGCTGCTGTCTGTGCAGAGGCTGGGATTTCATGCTGGAGACCCAGAGTAACAGAACCCTAGACAGGAGCACTCCCTCCAGAGAGGTGAGCACACACACCCCTTGTAAAGGAGATGGGCCAGGGTGCGCCCGTCACACGCAAGAAGGAGGCCTCCCTGGAGGCAGGAAGCTACAGGTGCATGCCCCAATGGTGGGACCCATGGGCTGTGCAGCCACTGGGTGTCACCAGGAAGAGGCCAGCATCTCAGGACTGTAGGGAGGGACTTAGTTACCTGGTCAAGGTGTCCCAGCAGGTGGAACAAGGGGGAGAGCACACGGCTCAGGGTCCCCCGGGGAAGGGGCTGTGCCAGAGCCGGATGGGAAGGGGCAGGGGTGGGCAGGTCGCCTGGGCAGCTGCTGAGTCCCCCGCTCTGCCATGACACCGGGTTGCCGGGTCTAGACACAGAGCACAGATTCTGGGCTCCATCAGCAAGGTGACAGAGCTGAGAACCTTTGCTGTTGCAGGGGCCGTGTCCCAGAACAGACCTCCAACCTCTGTCTTCTCCGCTGTGAGACGGGCTTAATGGCAGTGCCTTTCCCCTGGGGTTTCTGTGAGGGGAAAACCGGGTGAGCATCTGAGATGCCGCCCACCTGAGACCTCGCCGGCCTGTGCCGCAGATGCGCCGGGCTGCAGAGGAAGGGGTTGCGCTGGAGACGCAGCCTGCAGGGCCTCTGCTTGCTGCAGTTTGGGCCCTGCATTCTCTGTGCCCTGCCCGATGCCTGCCTCTGGGCTTTGATCCTGGTTTTTGTGTTGCTTTGCCTGCATTTTCTTAGAAAGGTCCTTTTAAAAATTCTAGTTTTCTTCTGATGAACTAAGGAGAAAGGGCGTTATCCACAGGGAAAACCCACCCCAGAACGTCACCCGTTCCTGAAAATGGCCTCCCAGGCACAGGGAAGGAAGAGGCTGTGCCCCTGCCTTAGACTGTCTGGGAGAAGGTAAGTCGAGGCTCACCTGCGTGTGCATGGAGCACTCGGAGGAGGGAGAGGCAGGAGGGGAGCGCTGCTGTCAGGACACCAGCACATTTCCGTGGAAACGGCCGAAAGGCGGCACGGAGATGCTCCTGCAGAGCAAGGCTCAGGACTCTGAAAAGCCAGGACGTGATTCAGGCAACTTCACAGGACGGTTATCAAAGTGGCTGCATCTTCATCATCTGTGGGGATGCAGCTTCTCCAGAAATCCTGCCGCATCCTTTTGTAAGGTGAAGAATCATCGAACTTCTCAAGATCTGTTTCCATACCACTTTGCTTTCAGAAGAGCGGCGTTTCTGCCCGGCTGGCTCCGAGTGAGGAGGTGGAGAAGGTGTCGCCTGCCAATGTCGCTAATTACACCTGAGTCGGCCGAAGCCACCGCGGCCGCCTTTAATGGCTGGAGCACGATCTTTGAGAGTGGGAATGTCAAGGAAAAGACGGCTTAATACTTCTCCCTTAGACTTGAAGAATAGAGACCTTAATTCGGGAACGTCGTGCTGAGTAAGTGCTTCCAAAGACCCGTCCTCGTGAGTGCTGAAGGGTAGGACGTGGACTGTGATCCTCGAGTTCCGTCATCCTTGGAAAATGCGGTGCTGGTAACAGCATGTGTAGAGAACCACCATTCTGAGGCCCAGGAGCTGTGAACAGGCCCATTTCACAGATGACAACAATAAACCAAGCGCAGTGGCGGAGACGTGAAACGCGAGAAGCCTCAGCATTGCAGGGAGTGACCAAGATTTCCCATCATCTCAGAAGTCGGGAGAGTTCATGGATTTCGCCAAGGAGGTGGGGGCAGCTACCAGCTTGCGGGGCCACGCTGTGCCTTCCACAGATTTGCCTGTGGGGTTTCTGAACGCCCACAGCGTGGGAAGCGTGATGCATGTCTGTGCAGGAGACCCACAGATGCCGGCACCAGCTGCGACCTCCTCAGACCCGCGCGCCTCACAGCCTCCGCCCTCCGCCCTCCAGCCTGCCTGGAGTCTTCCCTGGGCCCATCTTGTCTCTGCCTGTGCACCCTGAGAGGTCTGTCTCATTTTTTGAAACTGTCAGGCTTCAGGCTTCTTTGTTCTTAGTGATAAGTCACTGAACCAGGAGCACCTCTCTAAACCATGCCGGGTGTCCCTTCCCAAGGCTGCGAGTCACCAGCTGCCGCAGAAGGGGCTGGGGTCCCCTGCCCCCCATGCCACCACCACAGGGGCCTTGGCAGGTGCTCCCTCGCCCCAGTGTCTCCACCTTCAGACCCAGTGCCCTGTATTTCTGGAAGGTTCTGTTCCGTCGTTCCCATGTGGTTGGTGGGCGCGGATGGCCACCCTCCCAGGATGAAGGCCACCGGGCTGCCAAGAATCTCGCTCTGGGGCTGCACGGCTGCGCTGGCTGCTCTCGCTCTGGCTTGGGCACTGGTGAGGCCTGACGAGTAAACCAGGCCGCAGGGTGGACTCGGCAGCTCCATGGGGCCTGCGTTCGCAGACGGAGCGGGCTGTTGCTGCCTACTTTGCAGCTCACGTTTGGAGGAACCCATTTTTGCCGGGAAGCTGTTTCTCAGGGTTGAGGACTGCCTGGCAGAGGCTGGGCCTGCAGGTGGGAGGGCACAGAGTCCCAGTGCGGGCAGGTGGGGGTGTGCCCTGCCCTGTGGGGGAGGTGGGGCTCTCCCTCTCCGGTGGGCAGGTTTGGGAAGCCTTCACGCCACACAGGACCTGAGACTGCATTAAACCAGCAGGGGAGGGGGACGCTGGGGCGAGAGGCAGAGCCAGGAAAGGAGGAGCATTCAGGCCAGAGCGCCGGCTCTGAAGACCCGAGGCGGCCAGCCCCGCTCCTGTGAGCCTGGGGAGCTCCTCTGAGAGCCACCAAGTTTGCTGCACGCTGAGTGGATCTGACCCCCCAGTGGCTGCCGTGGCCCCTGGGCTCAGCTCAGACCTGAGAATCCTTCCTCACACCCTAACTTGCTTGAGGGGACAACCCAGAACCTCCCATGTCCACGCAGCTCCTGCGTGACGTGCCTGGGACTCTGTTCTGTACCTGAGACTCTCACAGGGGACCCAGCCTCCCCTGCACACAGGCCTCCCCTGGGCGGGAGGACACGGGCGGGGAATCAGGAGACCTGGGTTAATTAGTCAGGCGTGTTAGGCCGTTCCACAGGGCTATAGGGAAATCCCTGAGGCTGGGTCATTCATAAAGAAAAGAGGTTGAATCGGCTCCGGGGTCTGGAGTCTGTATGGGAAGCGTGGCGGCGTCTGCTTCTCGGGAGGCTCAGGGAGCTTCCAGTCCTGGCGGAAGGTGAAGGGAAGCCGGGACATCACATAGCGGGTGCGGGAGCAAGACAGCAGGCGGGGAGTGTGGGCACTTCTAAATAGCCCGTCTCAGGAGAGCCCACGCACTACGCAGTACCATGAGGACAGCGCCAGGCGGGTGGTCTAACCACCTGTGAGACCCGTGCTCCAGCCGAATCCCACCGGCTTCACCTCCAGCCCCGAGCTACATTTCAACACGCGATGGGCCGGTGCAGCTCCAAACCACATCACAGGGCCACGCGGGGGCAGCGCCTACCGTGTGCCTGGCAAGCAGCTGGCGTTCAGTCCGCCGAGAGCAGAATCCCTTGTTCTGCTGCTTTGGGGTTTGGGGGTGCAGGCTCCGCTCCCTTCCCTGAAAGGAGGGCCTTCCTCTGCCAATCTCTAAACTGAGAGCAGATTCCAGCCCCTAAGCCCCGCACCTTCTTCAGAAGCAGCTTTATGGTGACCTACACGCTAAACTGGAGGTTTTCTTTGTCACCATGTACCAAGGGGAGGAGAGACTATCCCAGCAAGCGACTCCAGGGCTGGCGACATCCACTCCGCACTGTTGTGGGGAAGGTGACCACAGCAGGGGGCACACCCGCACCGGGACTGTGGGGCCAGCCCCCTCCCCGGGGCCAGCCGGTGCCACCGCGGTCATGTGATGCGTAAACCGTGGCTCCTCGCGCCGCTGCTCGCAGGAGAGGGCTCTGCGTGAGTGCGTCCGGCCGGCCCCGCCTCCCAGCAGCCGTATGCTCTCCTGTCCCGGGATGCACAGAATGTAAGGACAATGTCGGCAATTTTCAAACCTTTGCCGCTCCCGACGACACAGACCATGTGAAATGTGAGTTTTTAGAAGCCAGATCCTGAGTCATCAAGGATGCTCATTGTTTATTTTGATAGACAGTGCCACATTTCCTTCCATAATCTTTGCCCAGATGGCGTCTCCCTAGCGACATGGACAAGGTACCTCTGTCCCAGGTCTCCCAGCCTTGGGTATTAGTGAACCTTTGAGCTTTGCCTCTGGTAAGTGGGAAAGGCTACAGCAACGTGGATTTCATTTCTATTTCTCTGAGATTGCGTGAGCTTGAGATACTTTCTGATGTTTGGGAGCCGTTTATTCTTCCTTCCAAGGATGGTTTTGGAAGCACTCCTCATGGCGGCAAGGCCAGCAGCTTCCAGCACCTGCTGAGTACAGGCGTGGCACGTCCATGCAGCACCAGCCACAAATGCCGTCGCTGAAATGGACGTCGCCGTGAAGCGGCTCTGCTGCTGTTCATCTCCGTGTCCGTCATCGCAGTCACGGTCACCTCTGAGAGAGGCAGTGATACCGACTCATTAGGGCAAAGTTTAGGAAGGCCAAGAAGAAAGAGCGGCCCTGTGCCGTCTTGACGTGTGAGCAGGAGGGAGGGCTCCGGCTGGGTGGCTTGGGCCCGTGTGGTTCCCGAGGGTGGGAGCTGTGCATCAGGACTGCGGCTCAGAGCAGAGGGTGCTGCGCTAATTGATGAAGGACAAAGGGGGGCCCCTGGGAGGCGCACATGCCAGCTGTGTGGGGTGTGTGGACCCCCAGGGGCCTGCCCTGGCCTGCTGGGGCTGCCGTGATGACGCCCCTCAGGCTGGGCAGCTGAAACCACAGCAATGCCTTCCTCGCAGCTCCGGAGGCCAGGAGTCTGCAGTGGGGGCGTGGGCAGGGCGCCTTCCTCCTGCGGCCTCTCTCCGCGGCTGGCAGGTGACGTCTTTTCCTTACCCCCCCACAGCCTGTCCTCCGTGGGAGCACGTCCTGCTCTCTCCTCTCAGGACCCGCTCGGATTGGTCTGGGGCCCACCCCAGTGGCCTCATTTTAACCACATTACCACTATGCTGCAGGGTCACCTGGAGGGGGCTAGGGACACAACACCTGGATTCCAGGGTGCAGTTCAGCCGGTGACCGGGACGGACGCCTGACCCACTCCGGCCCGTGACCAGGATGGACGCCTGACCCACTCCGGCCCGTGACTGGGATGACCCCTGACCCTCACCAGCCCATGACTGGGACCAACTCCTGACCCACTCCAGCCCGGCATCAGAACGGACGCCTGACCCACTCTAGCGCATGACTGGGAGCAATGCCTGACCCACTCCAGCGCTTCCTGGTAGCCTGGAGTGCCTGAGAGGCCCCTGCTCTTCCATCCACAGCCCCGGGAGGGTAGCTCCGGTCCCCCTGAGCGTGCAGTGAGCACTGCCAGGCCGTCCGGTGTCTGGGCCCTGGGCCCTTGCTCACCACAGCCTGTCCACCTGCTGCGTGAGTTGGTGACGGACCTTCAAGGCCTGACGGAGAGGCTAGCGAGCCACTGTAGACACCGCCGCTTTCTAGAACTCAGCTCACATTTCCTGGGCGGAGCCTGGCCCCCTGGTCCCACGTCCTTTACTGTGGGTGCGGGTGTGTGTGCCGGGAGTCCTAGGGAAGGGCGCAGAGGGAGGCCAGAGGTGGCAGCAGCTGTGCAAGGAACAGGAGTTGCGGCGGGGAAGTGGTCACAGCCACTGGTTCTGGGTTTCCCTGGGACGCCTCGGCCGGGGGTGTGCCCCGTCCGGCAGCAGCTGTGCCCGTAGCCTTGGTCAGCGGCTGTCATGGCCATCCCCTGCGGCCCCCACACGTCCACCACGGTGCCCCTCGCGACGCTCTGTAGATGGTTGGGTTGTGACACAGGCAGAGTGTTCCTTCCATCGTCCGCCTTTAATGAGGGTGTGGAGCTCTCTTATTGTTTGGTCGGGGGGGGGGGTGATTTGACATTTCATTTTTTTAAATCTGATTTGCTGCTTAAAATGTCAGAACCATGAGTGCTTTCTCTCTCAGTCTCTCCAGGTTTTCAATATGCTGTCTTTTCTGCCTTGAGCACTTCGTGTTTAAAGAAAAAATTCTGTGACCCAAATCTGACCAGTCCCTGCTGCCACGCTGGCCCCCGTGAGGCAATAGCTGAGTCTCAGAGGAAGAGTTTGTAACATCTTTAGGGTGGCAGGCAGTGGGTTACGTCCCAGGAAACCCATGTAAGTTGAAAATAGCATTAGGTTGAAAGTGCATTTTTGACTTAATGATATTTTCGACTCAAAAGAGGTTTATCCCCCCATAGCCCGTCGTAATCGGGGACTGTCTGTCTATTGACGACCTGGTGTGATTGGATTCTGGGGCTCCAGAGGTGGTGGGTGACGGTCCAGAGAGTCTGCAGGAGACACGGGTAGCCCCTGTGACGCGGCTTGGCCTTTGGCAGCCTGGGCGACTGTCTTGGGTCAGTGCCACCCACTGTCCTGGAGCCCTGCTCTTTTTCAGCTGCTTTTTAGCTGTTTCCTGGCGTGGAAGACCTTCTTAGAGCGTGCGGATAGGGCACGATGGAAGAAGTGGAATCAAGCACCCAACTGAAACTTGTCAAATTAAATTGGGTAACCAAACTAAATTTGGTAAAAGTTAGCAGGTCCACGAATTGACGGTTCTGAAAGGAAGCACTTCAAGCCGGTGTGTAAAATCAGGTCTGGAAAGCTCGCCATTCGTGCAGCGTTTTCTGAGCGCCCAGTGACAGGGACGTCCGCAGGCTGCTGTGAACTCACGGAAACTTCCCAGAGAATCCCGACGGGAGGAGGTGAGAGTAGAGGCCGCCTTCTTCTGGCCGGTCTGGCGACTCCTGCATCTGCAGGTGTATACACAGCATCAGAGAAGCTGAATGACGGCAGTTCGGGGCCTGGATGGAATTATCTGATGGTTCACGTAAATGTGTAAAGCTAACACGGGTCGTAACATGCAGCTTTTGCAATTCCATTAAACTGTAGCTCCAGGAGCAGTTCATAAACAAGCTGGCGTCAGGTGGGCTCTGCGCCCCTCCTGTCCTCACACGGCTCCTGGGCAGAAGACAGTGCGGGTGCTGGGTGTGAAGGAGGCTGCCAGCCTGCCTGCTAAGAGACTCACCGTCAATTTGGGGCAAAAAGGGGTGAATGGCTGGAGAAACACTGGTCACTGCCACACGCCAAGCTGCGTTCTTTTGCTAAAGCGTGTCTCTGCCCTTCACAGGGTTGGGGGGTGGGGTTGTGGTGGTGGGGGCTGCAGGGGGGACTGAAGGTGGACATTTAAGGCAAGGTCTTGGTCGGCGAGGACAGCCGTGTTGGGCAGGTGGCATTCAGAGAAGGAAGCGGCGCAGCTCCGTCAGGAAGCAGAGGCTAGCAGGGTTGGAGCTCGCAGGGGAAGGAGCAGAAGGTGAGCTCAGCCTGGCCTTGGGGAGCACCATGAGCAGGCGTCGGCAGCCCCGTGCGTCCGCATGTGAGTGCTGTGGCTTCTTGAACCCCAAAAGTCAACATTATTCACTTATTTATGTGCATTTGCAGAAGGTGGGGACACTTAGGATGCACCAGCCAGGGACGGGCCGGTCCTGCCTTGTCACTGGTGTTTTCTCTTCGAGCAAGAGGGAAGTGATCTCAGAAAGCCAGGAGGGTTTGGTGCTGCAGTAAAAAGGTGGGGCCACATCCAGAGTCTGGCTTCCCCGTGTGACGTCTGGGCCCGCGTCACACCCTGTGAGCCTGGCTTCCCCTTCCACAGTATATGGCTGCCTAGAATCCCATGCAGCAGCACTGCAGTGACATTCTTAGAACTATAGATGCTAGAAGTTAAACGTTATGGAAAATAAAATGGTGATCACCACGTTGCCAAAGTAAGTTTTTCTTTAAAAAAGCTAATCTCTCAATCACTCAATGTTCAGCCGTGTGCTTCTCATTCTTTGCCTGATGTGTACCCTGTGTTTTCTGAGTTTTGTTTTATTTTGTTGCAGCATCCTCTCCTGCCTTCTGCGGGAATCAAGGGGTTTTCTTTATTCCCTCTCTCCCCCTTGGCTGGTCCAGCAGTCAGACTTTGGTAATTATTCTGATACTTTTAATAGCCAGGCTTGACTTGACAAGATCTGGAGTTCACATTTCTGCCCCCCTCGCACCCAGGCCTCGGCTACCTCCCTCCGACGCATATGGTATTGCGCAGTATTTTCAGTTGCCCCTTTTTTCTTTGCATCCCTAAATCAACCATTTGTTTTACTAGCTTTCACACCCAGCATTTGTTCAGACTGACTGTCACTTTATGAGGTTCTCCCCTTCCCCCGTCACCATTCGTTTTACTCCTCAATTCTTCCCTTTGGATAAAATCACCTTTTTTCTGAAGGATATCTTTCTTTCAGTCTTTTACTGGGAAAGTTGCCTTCTCTTTGTCTGAAAATGGCTTTCATCCTCACACTTGCATAACAGATTAGCCACGGGTCAAGTTCTATTTCCTTTTATTTTATTACCTTGAAACCCTGTTCTCACGTCTCTGGTGTCCCCGCACTCGAGAAGACTGTCTGTTGCTGGTCTGATGGCGGTTCCTTTGTGGGCTGGCCCTAGCTCCTTCCTGATCCCTATGTCTGATGACGTTCCTTTCTGGGCCGTCTCTAGCTCCTTCCTGATCGCTGTATCTTTACTGTCTTGGAGTTGGCTTGTGCTCTATCTTGGTAAGGACTTATTTTAATTTTTATTTTAGCTCCAAACTTACTGTGATTTCCGAATCTGAGAATTCCTGTCTCCAGCCAATTATAGAAAGTTATCAACCACGTATAATTTACATTTGACTCTCTTCCATTCTCCCCTCTAACAGAAATAAGTGGGACCTTCTTATTCCCATGTCTCTTAAATCCCTTTTCTATTTCTGTCTTTATCCTTCTGTCCTATATTCCAGGGAATTTCCTCAGATCTGTCTTCCAATATACAGTGATTCTCTTCAGCAGTGTCTAACCTATAATCCATCCATTGCAGTTATAATGTTAAGGAGTATGGTTTTCACTTGCAGTTCTATGTTGTTCCTTTTCAAATGGATCTGTTGGGTTCTTCTTTTCTTACATCGTTGATTCCCACTTTAACACTTTCAATCATAATCAGTGCATTATACGATGGTTTCTGACACTTCGATTAAGTTCTCATGGGTCTAAGCCTGTTCTTTGATGTTTGCTGATTTGCTCATGATAGTTTGTTTTCTGCTGCTTCTGTAAATCCACATTATAAGCTCCTCATTGGTGGGGCTTTAGTTCTAGTTCTGTGTGGCCCTGTTCTGAGAGTATTAACCTCAAGAAAGCTTCTGACAGACACACTAGGCTATCATTAAACCGAGACTATCTTCATGTCAGATAGAGATCATGTCAGAGGAAATCCTCACCTTCCAGATCACTCACGTATTGTAACTTTGAGCCTCAATTCTGGATGAGGATCATGTTTCAAGCATCTTCCCATTTTGAGTCCATACGGAGACAGACGAGCTTCCTGTGGTGTGAGCACATCCGTTCACTAAGGGTGTGGTCATTGTGGGTCATGTGTAATGTGGGGGTCTCAGGTCCAGCTCTCCACCGCCTGCAGGGTAGGGTTTTGCCTGATGGCTCCACATGAGCAGAAAAGTCTGAGACCCTGATTTTAGATGTAGGGAATCCTGTCGCCTGCCCTCCACCCAGGGCTTGAGTGGCTTCAGGCCTCACATCTCCCATTCCAGTTTCATTTTCTTCTTCTTCTTGGATTCCTAGAGATTTCCCTGAATTTTGTGAAAGGCTGACTGTGCCATTTTTCCAGCATTCCAGGTGTCTGTGGAGGAAGACGCTTCGGGTTATCTCCTTCATATCACAGGAAACACACATGCCATGCAAATTACATGAAGGAAAACAGTGCAGAGGCCACACCACACTTCACCTCACATCACAGTGACAATCACTGCCAGGAACCAACTCTGTGTTCTGCATAATAAAGAAAGACAGCTTGGCACGGTGGGTCACACCTGTTATCCCAGCACTTTGGGAGGCCAAGGCAGATGGATCATTTGAGGTCAGGAGTTTGAGACCAGCCTGGCCAACATGGTGAAACCCCATCTCTACTAAACATACAAAAATTAGCCAGTTGTGGTGGTGCGTGCCTGTAATCCCAGCTACTCAGGAGACTGAGGCAGGAGAATCACTTGAACCCAGGAGGTGGAGGTTGCAGTGAGCTGCGATCATGCCACTGCCCTCCAGCCTGGGTGACAGAGTGAGACTCCATCTGAAAGAAAGAAAGAAAAAGAGGAAGGAAGGAAGGATAAGAGGGAAGGAAGGAAGGACATTCTACCAATGGCTGTCTAGAGTGAAAGACAGGCAGTAGTCACATTCCGCCTGCCTTCCACGCTCACCTTTCTGTAAGCAGGCAAAGTGATCACCATGTCCAGAATGTGCTGCCTCTGGGA
>CAUYLG010061249.1:0-12006 GCA_963573385.1 Cacajao melanocephalus
GCCAACATGGTGAAATCCCGTCTCTACTAAAAATACAAAAAAATTAGCCGGGCGTGGTGGTTGTGGCACCTGTAATCCCAGCTGCTTGGGAGGCTGAGGCAGGAGAATCGCTTGAACCCAGGAGGCAGAGGTTGCAGTGAGCAGAGATCACACCATTGCACTCCAGCCTAGGCAACAAGAGTGTAACTCCGTACCAAAAAAAAAAAAACAAAAAAAAAAATCCTGAGTAGAGGGTGAATTCATAATTTTATGAAGTAATTTCCATTAACATTTTGGGGTTAAGTCTCCTTAATTTTTTTTATATCTGTGTGTGTGTTTGTGTGTGTGTGGGGGGGTATATATATATATATATATTTATTTTAACAAACATAAGACTACACTCTATTAATTGTTGTGAATCTCATTCTTTTTCAACTTATTGTGAACTTAATTTTCAACTTATTATAAATATCTTTTCAGACGAAAATGAATAGAGATACTCTATTTTTACAGTGGCTGCATAGTATTCCATTATATGGCTCTACCAAAATTTATAAAACAAATTCTCTATCGAAGGACCCTTCAATTGTTTCTAACTTTTGCTACTGAAGAGTATTATTAGAATTCCTATTATGAATTGTGCTTTTATTAATATCCTTTTCCATATAAACCTGAAAATAGCCAGAAATGACTGTGTGCATTCTAATTTTAATATACAGTATCAATTTGCTCTAAAAAAAGTTTCTCATTTATATATCCAGCCACTGTATATGGTAAAACTTCTCAAAGCCCTCACTATTACTGGGATTAGCAATATTTCTCAACCTTGCCAATCTTACGGGGGAAAAAGTCTCCAATTTTCAAATTTGCACTTCTTTGATTATTAGTAAGATTTAACTCGCACTTAATGTGTGTTGGTCATTTACGTTTTTTCTTCTGGGAATGTATTTTCCAGTTATATACGATCATTTCAAAAAGAGTATCTAAACATCTTCTTATCTAACTTAAATGTGCCTGGGTTTGGAAAAAATATGAATTCTGTGGAAAGATTTTTCTACCTAAACACAATACTCTCAAGTTAAAAGTCATCACAAATAAAATGCTTAGGGGTTTATAGATACTTAATTTCCAAAGTCCTTCTGAATAAGTCTTCATTCTTCAAGTAACGTACATCTCATTCTCATATTTGCCTTACATCAAACATCAGAAATATATATGAATATATATTGGGAAAGTCAATGAAACATTCCCTTTTTCTAGAATAATCTGTTAATTAGTAGGTGTTTTAGTCTGTTTTGTACTGTTATAAGAATACCACAGACTGGGTAAGTTATAATGAACAGAAATATATTAACTCATGATTTTGAAGGCTGGACAGTACAAGATTGAGGGGTTGGCATCTGGCAAGGGTCTTCTTGTTGCATCATCCCATCCTGGAAGTATAAAGAGAGGGCAAGAGGGAGAGTAAGAGGATCAAACTCACCCTTTTATGATGAACCTACTCCTGAGATAGTGGCATCAATCCATTCATGAGGCCAGAGCCCTCGAAGTCTGATTACTTGTTATTAGACCCACCTCCCACCACTGTTATGTTGGGGATTAAGTTTCCAACACATGCTTTTGGGGGAACACATTCAAACCACAGCAGTGAGCTAAAAACACCACTGAATTTTCCCTTAAAGGAAAAAAGGGAGCATTTAAACCTTTCTTGAAAGTATTATTTTCTCGCCTTTTTTTTTTGAGACGGAGTCTCTATCTGTAGTCAGGATGGAGTGAAGTGGTATGATCTTGGCTCACAGCAACCTCCACCTTCCGGGTTCAAGTGATTCTCCTGCCTCAGCTTCCTGAGTAGCTGGGACTACAGGCACGTACCACCATATCCAGCTAGTTTTTGTATTTTTAGTAGAGACGGGGTTTCACTATGTTGGCCAGGATGGTCTCCATCTCTTGACCTCGTGATCCTCCTGCCTCAGCCTCCCAAAAAGTTGGGATTACAGGCATAAGCCACCGCGTCCGGCCTTTCTTGCATATATTTTAATTGGTCCACCATTCATATCCATTAATCACCTTTAATAAATCACTCAGTTTACCTTTGAAATTTTGGGGTGGTCAGGTATGGTGGCACGCACCTGCAGTCCTAGCTACCCGGGAGGCTGAACTGGGAGGACTGCTTTAACCCAGGAGTTTGAGACCAGTCTGGGCATAGCAAGATCCCGTTTCAAAACCAAAAAAATTGGTGGGGCAAGTTAAGGCATTATCATGCATTTTAAAATATTATTTCATGAGATAAAAAAAGGTATATCTATATTCAAAAATATTCTTCACATCTGTCTCAAAAAAAAATTGGTAGGGCAAGTTATGGCATTATCATGAATTTTTTTTTCCTTCTATATTAGGTATACGTAAGCACATTATCATGCATTTTAAGATATTATTTCATGAGATAAACAAAGGTATATCTATATTCAAAAATATTTTTCACTCAAGCATAAAAATCACATGCCAGTATCATTTAATATCAATTGGTATAACTGTTTCTACTACCTTCAAAGCACAAGAATATGCCTTTTCTCCAACATTAATGAACTTAGGATCATCATCATCCAAGTCTTCCCAAATCCTCACATCACCATCACTTCCACAAGTCACAATAAAGCTGTGAAGAAAAGAGACAAATTAAAGTCATTGGGCACAGTGTCTCATGCCTCTAATGCTAGCACTTTGGGAATCCAAGGTGGGAGGATCACTTGAGGCCAGGAGTTTGAGAATAGCCTGGCTAACAAAGAGAGACCTACTGTTTACAAAAAAATTTTTAAATTAGCCAGGCATGGTTGTATGTACCTGTAGTACCAGCTGCTTTGGAGGCTGCAGTGGGAGGATCACTTGAGCCTAGGAGGTCAAGGCTGCAGTGAACCATGATGGCACCACTGCATTCCAACCTGGGCAACAGAGTGAGACTCTATCTCAAGGGAAAAAAAAGTCACCTAGTTTCAGACATTCACTACCTCTATATTTATCACTTTTTAATGACGTGAAGACATTAGTATTTTTTCTTATTTTATACATATAAACCCTAAAAGCAAACTGCTAATTTCCTTCTATAAAATAAAAGATGAGTTTAATACTCTAGTTCTTCTTTGGCATAAAATTATAAAATTCTGAGGCAGGGTCTCACCCCGTTGCCCAGTCAGTAGCACAGTTACAGCTCTCTACACCCTCCACCTCCCAGGGTCAAATGATCAATCCACCTCAGCTTCCCAAGTAGCTGGCACTACAGGCACGTGCCACCACGCTTGGCTAATTTTTTTATTTTTTGCAGAGACAGGGTATCCCTACATTTCCCAGGCTGGTCTTGAGCTCCTGGGGTCAAGGGATTTGCCTGCCTTCACCTCCTTCACCTACAGACATGAGCCACCATGCTCAGCCAGCATAAAATTATTTATTTGTAAGAATGTGAAAAAGATGAGTGACCAGGTGGTGTGGCTCAAGCCTGTAATCCTAGCATTTTGGGAGGCTGAGGCGGGTGGATCACCTGAGGTCAGGAGTTGGAGACCAGCCTGACCAATGGAGAAACCCTGTCTCTATTAAAAATATAAAAAATAGCTGGGCATGGTGGCGCATGCTTGTAATCTCAGCTACTCAGGAGGCTGAGGCAGGATCACTTGAACCCGCGGTGGAGGTTGCAGTGAGCCGAGATCCACCATTGCACTCCAGCCTAGGCAACAAGAGTGAAACTCTATCTCAAAAAAAAAAAAAAAGAAAGAAAGAAAGAAAAGAAAAAAAAGAAAGATGAGTATAAAATTATAAATAATCTCTACAATAGCAGGGACTGTATCTTCCTTGCCTACCACTGTATCCCCAGCACCAAACAGTCCAACAGAAACCTTAATAAACGTATATTGAATTAATAAATGAATAGATTTGTGAGCTCAATTATCCAAATGCGTTTCAAATAGCCATCCGTGTCTATCCTAACTTGTTTTAAACTTCTTATCTTCCAAGTGCTTTTACTCATTTAGAATGTACCCTATCTGCAGACATACAAAAAACAAAAACATAAAATGTAATGTATATAATAGAAAAACATATAGTAAATAGCAAAAAAAGAATCTATATAAAGAGCTGTGGCTGTTTAAAAGAAAAAGATTAATTCTCAGCTGGGAAAATTAGAAAGGTTCATAAGAAAGGTAGCATTTACACTGGGAAGACAAAAAACAAGTAAGGACTAGATATACTGAGACTGATGACAAGGGCAGTTCCAGAAGAAACCACATGAACCGAAATATGAAGTTAATACAGTACGAGGGAATTTACCTGGAGCAGACAATTTAGGAAAGGAAAAGGAAAATGAAGTCTAGGTTACCTGTTTAGAATAACCTTAATGCCACAGTAAGGTGGCTGGACTCCTTTCTACAGGGAGTAGATAGGAGGACTACAAGTCTCAGTTTGCCCAGGATACTCCTGGTTTATGTGTCCAATTGGCCCGGCATTTGTCCAAGATTTTCCACTTAAAAACATATTAGTATTAGTTACATCAAAATTGGCTAGGGTGGAGCCTGACCACCATGGCGAAACCCCAACTCTACTAAAAACACAAACATTAGGCAGGCATGGTGGTGTACACACCAGTAATCCCAGCTACTCCGGGGGCTGAGGCATGAGAACCGTTTCAACCCAGGAAGCAGAGCACGTAGTGAGCCGAGATCACAGCACTGAAGCATGGGCAACACAGCAAGAAGCTGTCTCAAGAAAAAAAAAAGGGGCTAGGGTGGGTTTGGCAGTCCTCTTCTTTGTACTTCCAGCTTCTGCCATGTTGTCATTTAGTAATGTAACACACATGCAATGTGTCTCACTTTAACACATGGTGTCATTCAGTAACGACACCATTACTAAACACACATTTAACACACTCACATTTAAATTGGAAAAACGACCAATGATAACCCATCTCCCCTTTTCCTACCCTTTCCTGATGCAATGTAACTAACAAATCCTTTCAGGGACAACATGTGAGGCATTCACCAATAAAAAACAAAATGAATTCAGACATAAGCCCCTAGGGATAGCTACTTCTTTCAGTCTCAGTGGTGATGAGAGAAGTATTTCACGTTTTTGTTCCTATGCACTTTTTTTTTCTTTTGAGACGGAGTATCGCTGTGTTCCCCAGGCTGAGTGCAGTGGTGGTATTTCGGCTCACTGCAGCCTCCGCCTTCCGGGTTCAAGTGTTTCTCTGCCTCAGCCTCGCAAGTAGCTGGGATTGTAGGCATGCACCACCACACCCAGCTAATTTTTGTGTTTTTAGTAGAGATGGGTTTTCACCATGTTGGCCAGGCTGGTCTCGAACTCCTAACCTCAGGTGATCTACCCACCTTCAGCCTCCAAAAGTGCTGGGATTACCACCACACCCAGTCTGATGGACTTCTTGGTGTATCAGCAGGTGCACTGGAGGAGATGTACAAAGTTGGAGGTGCCAGTTGGTGGGAAGAGTGGAAAATTACAGTGGAATTAACGAGAAATAAAGGCAGAAAATAGAGTTAGGCAGTCCTCTGCAGAGCTTTTAGAGTAGTCTGAACATTTTTCTAAATGGTTTTGTCCTTTATTGTATCAAATAACTAACTACATGTTCATTTTATTGATTGCTATGCTTTTGAAATTTTGGGAAAAAAATAAAAACCAACACAACCTTTTCAGTAGCAATGAGCTAAAAAAGCATATCAAGTACATATTTAATAAAAATTAAATACTAAATTTCTGCTTCTTAGGAAAGTTGATAACGAAAATATAACTTGAACAAAATGTTAGTTGACATTTACCACGAGGCGATAGTGATAATACCAACTACAGAAAAATCAGACAAGGAAAAGGTCCTGAAGAAGCATCAGCATCTATTCAAAGTTAGTAGTTATCTTGAGAAGGCTGCCTGAAAACTTTGATTGTACTCCTGCAGAAGGTGGGTATATATCTTGTCAAGCATGATTCTTCCTACAAATTCAGTGCTGTCCAAAACAACTTTCTGAGGTGATGAATATGGTCTGTATCTGCTACTGAGCAATTGAAATGTGGCTAATGTGACAGAGGAACTGAATTTTTAATGAAGCTAACCTTAATTGATTTAAATCTACATACCTGCACATGGCTAGTAGCTACTGTGTTGGACAGTGCAGCATTTTTAAAAAAGTCAGCTATTCTAAAGTAATTTTGTTCATTTTTCATTCCAAGTTTTCTGGTGCAAGCATAAAAAGTAAAGTGACTATTAATAGGTTGTCTCTACTATCAAAAGAACTTTCAGACGAGATCAGGTGCATTCAGGGTGGTATGGCCATAGACAGCAAAAGAACTTTCAAACAGACAAATGATGTATTATATCACTGTCATCAGGAGTTTGAAATAGAAAATTGGTCAGATTAATTCCAGTAATAGTTTACTCTTCAGTGTATGGAAACAAAGTAAATCTTTTGGAAGTTTTTATTCTGTTTAAAGTGAAACATCTGACATTATTGGGAATTCTATCTAAATTTATGTAAAAAGTTTAACACTAATGATAAAATTCTTAATTTTTACAGTAATTCAAATACAAATTGGCAGGAAATAGAGTTAAGCAGTCCTGTGAAAGAAGAGCTTTTAGAGTAGTCTAAACGTTCTTCTAAATGGTTTTATCCTTTATTGGATCAAATAACTACTTATTAAATTTATTGTTTTCTATAGTGCTGTAGAAAAAAAAAATCAATATTCCTTTTTTTTCCTTTTGAAACACCCACCTCGTCCTCCCCAAGTGCTGGAATTACAGACATAAGCCACTGCACCCGGACAGTAAAATCAATGTTCTTAATATATTAAGAAATATGTGAAACACAAAAGTACTTGGATTTGGAATTACAATTCATGATTCTGTCCAAATGAGCTGCAAGATAACTTACCAACAAAAAAGAAGCTATATTTGCCAAATTTTCAGATTTCATTTATATCTAGAATTACTGAACAACAGGATTTTTGAAAAGAAACATGTTTTTTTTCTGTTTTTGTGGCCGAGCCTGGAGTGCAGTGGCCCTGCCACAGCTCACTGCAGCCTTGACCTCCTGGGGCTCAAGTAATCCTCCCACCTCAGCAGTGCACAAATCAATGTTAAATACACAAAAAATACTAGCACTGCAGGACATACTTTCTCCCTCTGCTTGGAGTGATTAGGTTTTTAAAATCGTTGAGCCTTTGAAGAATGACTCTGTAAAATAACTTAAGTGTCCTACTGTAATAATGGTATTATTATTAGAAACAAGTCCTCTAAATTTTAGTTGCATTTAGTTGAAAACAGACATCTTTAATTAAAGCATTCAACTTAAGCTTTTGAAGCTTTTAGTGAAATGCAATTCCTGAAAACAAAACTTATGCACAGGAAGACACTGAAATTTATCCCTACAAAAGCAAGTAAGAATTGAACAAGTTGTACATGAAAAGCTGAAATGGTGAATGATTTAATTTTAAAATTCTATAACTGTACTTTGGAATATCTTGACTTGTGGAAAAATCTTTTGATAGAACTCCTATTTTTAGTTGTATAAATTTATGTTCTGTGCCAGAATGAAATAAGAGTAGGCTTAAAATCTGGGAAACATCCAAAAGAATCACAGACAACTTGATGAATTTTGTCCTTAAAAACAGTGAAGACCGTATTAGTGAAGAAGGATACCCTGAATGGAGACAAAAAGACAGAACCTATAAAAATATTGAGGCTGAAATATTTACCCATTTCAATTAAAACAAATTCTTAAAAATTATGACTCTCCCAGCTAGTAGAATTTGCTCTGAGCCTGCCAGGTACCTTAGAACCTAACATTTTTCTCATTAAAAAACGTTATGGTCTAAAGAAAAGAATAAATTGAAGATCTTACTTCAAATTTATTCAGCATAAAATACAACTCTGAAGAAGATTCCAGCTAACTTTATGAGAAAAATTAAAATACTATATCAAAAATATATTTTTCATAAAAATATCAGCAATACCATGGGACAGCCAAGCTAAAAAACTGATTAAAGTACACAAATATGTACCAGGAATGATTATCCTATATATATTAATGTTTAGATCATATGTTTAATGTATGGATATAATCAATGTAATAAAATATTATTTAAAATTTATTTTAAAGTATTATTTTAAATATTTTTATTTTTTTCTTGGGTAAACTGGGTAAATTGTTAATTTATATATCCCTAGAAAATTATACCTTTGTTCCAAATTTTCAAAACTACTGGCATAAGGGTGTTACTGTATTCACATATCTTGAAGCCTTTATTATATCTTTTTTATTTCTAATATTGTTTTATTTGTGCCTTCTCTTTTTTGATTATTCATGACTCTTGCTAAAACTTGGCTCTACTAGGTTCTACCCCCAAGAAACCAGATTTTAGGTCCAATATGTATGGGATTTGCTTTAAAATAATAAAGAGTAAGGCCAGGTGTGATGGCTCATGCCTATAATCCCAGCACTTGGGAGGCCAAGGCTGGCGGATCAATTGAGATCAGGAGTTCAAGACCAGCCTGGCCAACATGGTTAAACCCTGTCTCTGCTAAAAATACAAAAATTAGCCAGCTCTCATGGAAGGTGTCTGTGATCCCAGCTACTTGGGAGGCTAAGGTGAGAGAACTGCTTGAACCCAGGAGGCGGCGGTTGCAGTGAGCCCAGATGGCGCCATTGCACTTCAGCCTGGGCGACAGAGCTAGACTCCGTTTAAAAAAAAAAATCCACCATCAGTATCTGGGCATGAAGACTAATTATATCAAGACTTCATCTGCTTTATGACATAACCTCAATGAGTCAATGATTATGAAGGCATTTACTACCTAGACTCTATCCTCAGAGAGCAACATTCCTTCCCGAATCTAACCACCTCTCCTTAACCGTTCTATTGAGTCTCATGAGATTCATGGTGAGGCATCAGCAAAATCTCTACATACTCAGCTTTCTTTCTGGTCATTCCTCTGGGATCACTGCTTCCTCTTCAACCCTCTTAAGTTGTAACTGATTTCTTTCTATACCCCTCTGGTACTGGAGACAAAAATCAAAACCATCTAGTGTCAACTTCACTATTCAAATTCAAATTCCTCCCCTTCCATTATATCTTGAATCCACTTCAAAGTTTTCATTCTTATCACTCCATAAAACTTGCCAATGACCTCTACACTGCTAAATCTAATGGTGAATTTTCAGTCTTCAACCTGACCCACCAGGAGCATTTGACAGAGTTTATTACTTCCTCTTCCTCAAAATACTTCATTTGGCCTCTAAACATCCTTCTTGTCTCTCAGTTCTCTACTTTTCTAGCTACTCTTTCTTAGTCTCCTTAGCTGGATCCTCTTTAACTTGATCCCTAAATATTTTGGAGTACCCTTGAACCTCTTTTCTTATCTACATTCACTCCTTCCCTAGATGATTTCATCCAAGTTCACAGCATTAAATACTATGTATATACGGACAATTCCCACATTTAGATTCTTAGCCAGGAACTCAATCCTGAACTCTGGGAGGTTTCAGTTAAAGACATAAAGGTGACCCTTGAACAACATGGGCATTATTGGTTCTGACCCCTGAACAGTCAAAAATCTACATATAAATTTTGATTTTCCCAAAACTTTACTAATAGCCTACTGTTGATTAGAAGAATTACTGATAACATAGTCAATTAACATGTATTTTGCATATATATCATATACTGTATCTATAGAGCACAGAAGAGAAAAGAAAATATCAGGAAAATCATAAAGAGAGAAAATATATTTACTATTAATTAAGTGGAAGTGGATCATCACAAAGGTCTTCATCCTTGACGTCTTCACATTGAGAAGGCTGATGGGGAGCAGGATGAGAACTTGGTCTTGCTGTCTCAGAGGTGGAGGAGGGGGAGGAAGTAGAGAAGGAGGCAGGAGAGGCAGACAGTGACTTTATAAAAACACATCATAATCTCTCTGACTCTTTCGCTTTTTCATTTCTCTAAAAATGTTTTTATACAGTACCAACCCTTTTTCCACCATTTCCTTTAGTTTCAGTCCCCATATCATAGAAGGGTCTATGTTGTAAACTAAGTCAAAAGCAGTCTTGAATAATCGGAACCCTTTTGCCAGACTGCCTAAAGTCAATGTTTTCTGGCACTGCTTCTTCTACAGTTTCTTCCTTATCACCTGGCACTAGTTTGGACACACTCATTTCTATCAAATTGTCTTCTTCTAACTCTTGGGTTTAGTGTTTATTAGCTTTTTTTTTGAGACAGTTTTGCTCTGTTGACCAGCCTGGAGTGTGCAGCGGCACGAGCTCGGCTCACTGCAACCTTCGCCTCCCAGGAGAAGGTGGCATGTAGGATTACAGGCATATGCCACCACATCCAGCTAATTTTTTATATTTTTGGTAGAGATGGGAGTTCACCATGTTGGCCAGGCTGGTCTCGAACTCCTGACCTCAAGTGATCCGCCTGTCTAGGCCTCCCAAAGTGCTAGGATTACAGGTGTCAGCCACCGCGCCCAACTGTGTCTGTTAGCTTTTGAACATCTCTAAAGTCCTTATCTTGAAATACTTCACTCCCTATCTTTTTTGCCATATCCACAGTCTCCTTTAGGATTTCCATGACTGGCTCTGCTGTCAATCTTAAGTCATGTACAAAGTCTGGACAGAGTTTTCTCCAGCAGGAATTTATTGTTTCGGACTTGATGGCCTTCAGAGGTTTTTCTGAAACGATGGCATCTTCAATGGCGTAATTCTTCCAGACTTTCATGATGTTCTCTCTATTGTCCATACCAGTAACAATCCTTTCCATGGATTAGCTTGTGAAATGAGCCTGTAAATGTCTGTATGAACTCCTGATCTAGAGGCAGAATCAGAGACATTGTGTTTGGGGGCAAGTATACCACTTTGACACCTTCAGTACTGAACTTATGGGGTTCTGGGTGGCCAGGAACATTGCCCAACATCAAAAGAATTTTAAAGGCAGTCCCTTACTAACAAGATACTTTCTGACTTCAGGCACAAAGCATCAGTGACATCAATCCAGAAAAAAAGGTTCTGATTGTCTAGGTTTTCTTGTTATACAACTAAGAGACTGGTAGCTGGTGTTTTTCTTTTCCCTTCAAGGTTCAGGGGTTAGCAGCTTTATAAATAAGGGCAGTTCTGATCATAAACCTGATTGTATTTGCACAAAACATTACAGTTAGCCTTCCTGTCTTAAGTATTGGTGCTTACTTCCTTTCCTCACTAATAAATGTCATTTGTGGCATTTTCCCCCCCCAAAATGGGGCACTTTTGTCTGCATTAAAAACCTGTTCACCAGCCTGGCCAACATGGTGAAACCTCATCTCTACTAAAAATAAAAAAATTAGCTCTGTGTGGTAGTGTGTGCCTGTAATCCCAGCTACTCAGGAGGCTAAGGTAAGAGAATCACTTGAACCCGGGAGGCGGAGGTTGTAGTGAGCCAAGATTGTGCCACTGCACTCCAGCCTAGGAGACAGAGCCAGACTCCATCTTAGAAAAACAAAACAAAACAAACAAAAAACCTGTTCAGACGGATGTCCTTTCTCCTCAATTATTTTCTAATGTTGTCTGGAAATCTGTCTGCTATCTCTTGGTCAGCAGAAGTTGATTCTACTGTTAATATTGATTTTTTCCCTTTTTTTTTTTTTTGAAATAGAGTTTCGCTCTTGTTACCCACGCTGGAGTGCAACGGCGCAATCTCAGCTCAATGCAACCTCCACCTCCCAGGTTCAAGTAATTCTCCTGCCTCAGCCTCCTGAGTAGCTGGGATTACAGATGCCTGACACTGTGCCCGGCTAATTTTTTGTATTTTTAGTAGAGATAGGGTTTCACCATGCTGGACATGCTGGGTCTTGAACTCCTGACCTCAGGTAATCCACCCACCTCGGCCTCCCAAAGTGCTGCGATTACAGGCGTGAGCCACCATGCCTAGCTATCTTGACATTTTCTAAGCCAAATCTCTTTCTGATATTATCAAACCATCCTCTGCTGGTATTAGACTTTCCAGCCTTAT
>CAUYLG010061250.1:0-76567 GCA_963573385.1 Cacajao melanocephalus
TTAAAAACCACAAAACATCATCTCAGCCCAAAATCTCCTTAAACTGATAAGCAACGTTAGCAAAGTCTCAGAATAGAAAATCAATGTGCAAAAATCACAAACATTCCTATACACCAATAACAGACTAACAGAGAGCCAAATCAAGAGTGAATTCCCATTTATAATTGCTACAAAGGGAATAAAATCCCTAGGAATACAACTGACAAAGGATGTAAAGGACCTCTTCAAGAAGAACTACAAACCACTGTTCAAGGAAATAAGAAAGGACACAAACAGATGGAAAAACATTCCATACTCATAATTAGGAAGAATCAATATTGTGAAAATGGCCATACTGCCCAAAGTAATTTATAGATTCAGTGCTATCCCCATCAGACCGCCAAAGATCTTCTTCACAGAACTGGAAAATAACACCTTAAACTTCATATGGAACCAAAAGAGAGCCCACATAGCCAAGACAATACTAAGCAAAAAGAACAAAGCTGCGGCATCACACTACCTGACTTCAAACTATACTACAAGGCTACTGTAATCTAAACAGTATGGTACTGGTACCAAAACAGAGATATAGACAAACGGAATAGAACATAAGCCTCAGAGGCAATGCCACACATCTACAACCATCTGATCTTTGACAAACTAGACAAAAACAAGCAATGGGAAAATGATTCCCTGTTTAATAAATGGTGTTGGGAAAACTGGCTAGCCGTGTGCAGGAGGCTGAAACTGGACCCCTACCTTACACCTTATACAAAAATTAACTCCAGATGGATTACAGATTTAAACATTAAAAAAAAACAAGAACTAACACCATAAAAACCCTAGAAGAAAACCTAGGCAACACTATTCAGGACATAGGCACAGGCAAGGACTTCATGACTAAAACAACAAAAGCATTGGCAACAAAAACCAAAATAGACAAATGGGATCTAATTAAACTCCAGAGCTTCTGTACAACAAAGAAACAATCATTAGAGTGAACTGGCAACCAACAGAATGGGAAAAATTGTTTGCAATCTCCCCATCTGACAAAGGTCCAATATCCAGAATCTACAAAGAACTAAAACAGATTTATAAGAAAACAAACCCATTCAAAAGTGGGCAAAGGATATGAACACACACTTTTCAAAAGAAGACACATATGAGGCCAACAAACATATGAAAAAAATGCTCATCATCACTGATCATTAGAGAAATGCAAATCAAAACCACATTGAGATACCATCTCACGCCAGTTAGAATGATGATCATTTAAAAATCTGGAGACAACAGATGCTACAGAGGATGTGGAGAAACAGGAATGCTTTTACACTGTTGGTGGGAGTGTAAATTAGTTCAGCCATTATGGAAGACAGCGGTGATTCCTCATGGATCTAGAAATAGAAATTCCATTTGATCCAGCAATCTCATTACTGGGTATATATCCAAAGGATTATAAATCATTCTATTATAAAGACACATATGTTCATTATAAATGCACATGTATGTTCATTGCAGCACTATTTACAATAGCAAAGACCTGGAACCAGCCCAAATGCCCATTAATGATAGACTGGACAAGGAAAATGTGGCACATATACACCATGGAATACTAGGCAGCCATAAAAAATGATGAGTTTTTGTCCTTTGTAGGGACATGGATGAACCTTGAAACCATCATTCTCAGCAAACTGATGCAAGAACAGAAAATCAAATACTGCATGATCTCACTCATAGGTGGGTGTTGAACAATGAGAACACATGTACACAGGGAGGGGAGCATCACACAGTGGAGTCTGTTTGGTGGGGGCTAGGGGAGGAACAGTGAGGGGGTGGGGAGATTGGCAAGAGATAACACAGGGGGAAATGCCAGATATAGGTGACAGGGATGGAGGCAGCAAAGCACCTTGCCATGTATGTACCTATGCAACAATCCTGCATGATCTGCACATGTACCCCAGCACCTAAAGTACAATAAAAAGAAAATTAATGAAGGAAATTTAAAAAGCCGCAAATGAATGGAGACATATGTCATGATACTTGATTAGAATAATTAGTGTTGTGAAAATGTCTATATTACTCAAAATGATCTACAGATTCAATGCAACCACTCTCAGTATTCCAATGGCAATTTTAATAGAAATAAAACAAAAATTTTAAATTCATATGAAACTATAGAACACCCTGAATAGTTAAATCAATCTTGAATTAGAAGAAAAGAGCTAGAAGTATTACACTACCTGATTTGAAAATGTATTTCAAAGCTACAGTAATGATAACTGTATAGCACTTATATAAGAAATATTGAATAATGTACTAGAGTAGAAGGCCCAGAAATAAACCTGCACATATATGGCTCAATGATCTTTAAAATAACACCAAGAACACAAAAGAAGAAAAGATGTTCTCTTCAATAAATGATGTTTGGAAAATGAGATATCCACACACAAAAGAATGAAATTGAAGCCCTATAATCACACCAGACACAAAAATCAACTCAACGTGGATTAAAGACTTAAATGTTTAACATGAAACTCAAGAAGAAAACCAAGGAAAATGCTCCTTTGACATTGTTCTTGGCAATAATTGTATGTGTATGACACAAAAAGCAGTTATCCAAGACAATCTCATAGTCAAATGAGATTGCATCAAACTAAAAAGCTTCTCTGCAGTAAAGGAAACAGTCAAAAAAAAATGAAAGGCAACCTACAGAATGGAGGAAAATGTTTGCAGACCATACATCTGATAAAGGGTTAACATCCAAAACATGTAAGGAACACATACAACTCAGTAGCAAAATATAACAACAACCTGATTTTGAAATATGCAAATGAGCTATGAAAACACAGACACTTCACTAAAAAAGACAAACAAATGGCCAACAGGAATCTGAAAAGGCTCTCAACATCACTAATTATTGTGGAAACGTACATCAAATCCTTAATGAGGTATCACCTCATACTTGTTAGAGTGGATATTACCCCTGGGATTTTCCTTCAAGGGGCTGACACTCATTCTGCAGAGTTTAATACTAGTCTTTCCTTGATCTCCCAGAGTGCATCAACAAATTTCTTTTCCAAATAATCAAAATCATGTCCCTGTTGTAAGCAGTTTGTTTGTTTGTTTGTTTTGAGATGGAGTCTCGCTCTGTTGCCCAGTCTGGAGTGCAGTGGCACAATCTGGGCTCACTGTAACCTCTGCCTCCCTGGTTCAAACAATTCTCCTGCCTCAGCCTCTGGAGTAGCTGGGATTACAGGCACATGTCACCAAGCCCAGCTAATTTTTGTATTTTAGTAGAGATGGGGCTTTCACCATCTTGGCCAGGCTGATATAGAACTCCTGGCCTCAAGTGACCTAACCCACTCAACCTCCCAAAGTGCTGGGATTACATGTGTGAGCTACCATGCCCAGCCTGTAAATAACTCTTAAAATTGGTTTGTCTGTTAAAATATATAAATATATTTCAGTTAGGTTGTCCAGTTATGACACAAAAACACAAAATCAAGGAGAAATGGCAAGTATAATCATTATTGCCAGGAAAAATCTCCCTGATTTTAGAAATGTTAAATGTCTGGGAATATGTATGTATGTATGGGCAATTATTCATGTGCACACATGCTTGAGTATATATACAGCATATTCCTGGAGGTATGAGAGAGAGTGGTAATAAGGATTTTCCCTAAGGAAGGAGATAGATATTTTGGAGACAGAAAAGTTGAATGAAGTATTATTTTATTTATCTTATATCCTACATGTTAATTGAATTTTATTCTGTGAACAAATACTACCTTTTCAAACATAATTTTTGAATAATAATTAAAATTCTACTTTTATTGACTTATTCTCTTGGGTTAAGGCAATACTTTTTAAGGGATACTATATTAGAGTTCTTCAGAGAAATATAACCAATAGGCTATACATCAAGAAATATTTATTTTAAGGAATTGGCACATATGCTTGTGTTGGGCTGGCAAATTTGAAGTCTGTAGGCCATGCCAACAGGCAAGAACTTCTAGCAGGGTTTCTATGTGGCAGTCTTGAAGTAAAATTTCTTCTTCTGCTGGAAACTTCAGTCTTTGTTCTTAAAGCATTCAGCTGATTGGATGAAGCAGGCTAAGGAGGTTAATTGGCATCTACTGATCATAAATGTTAAAGTCTACTGATCATAAATGTTAATCACATCTGAATAATACCTTCACAGCAACATCTAGACTACTGTTTGACAACACATGTTGGTACCATAGCTAAGCTATGCTGACACATAATATTATTACAGATAGTATATGGACAATTAATTGTGTACAACTGATTTGAAAGGAAATATTAATAAACTTTTTGAAACAGTTACATATGATACTTCTTTCTACATGTACTTGAAAAATCATAACTAAAGTATTAAATCTAAGATGTCAAGCAGATTACTGCCAAGAATAATTCCAAGTCTATTTAAGATAAAATAAAGGTGTTAGTTAATTACGTAATATTACAAGTTGTATATGGCAAAAAGTTGGAAATGGTGCTAAAATGACTGAATTTTGAAAAACCTTGGCCTAACACCTGTACTCTTACAAATAAAGATATCCTTTAATAATGAAATGAACAGATAGTTTCCCAGGAGTGGATTTTGATGAATGAAAGCTGTATGGTAAGGATAGCAAAAAAGACTGTCTTAGTTCATTCTAGCTGCTGTAACAAAATACCATAAATTGGGTGACTTATAAACAACAGAAATTTATTTCTTGTAATTCTGGAGGCTGAAAACTTCAAGAATGAGACACCAGAAGATTCAGTGTATTATGAGGGCATATTTTCTGGTTCATGGTTGACACTTTTTCGTTATGTCCTCACACAGTGTAATGAACTAGCTAGGTCTCTGTGTTCTCTTTTTATAAGGGCATTAATGTAATTCATGAAGGCCCCAGCTTCATGATCTAATTAATCACTCACAGAATCTCCACATACTAATACCATCAATTCTTATCACATACTTTGTTTTCAGTTTTGTTTCTTTCATAGTTGTTTTTTTCTTTTTAATTTTAGGTTAAGGAGAAATACATGAGAAGAAAAATAGTTTTTAAGTGAGATGTGTCATCTAAGATTACAGGAGGAAATAAATAAATCCTGATATGGTTTGGCTGTGCTCCCACCAAAATCTCATCTTGAATTCCCATGTGTTGTGGGAGGGATCTGGTGGGAGGTGATTGAATCATGGAAGTGAGTCTTTCCTATGCTGTTCTCATGATAGTGAATGAGTCTCACAAGATCCAGTGGTTTTAAAAGGGGTAGTTGCCCTGCACAAGCTCTCTCTTTGTCTGCTGCCATCCATGTAAGATGTGACTTTCTCCTTTTTGCCTTCCTCAATGATTGTGGAGGCTCCCCAGCCATGGGGAACTGCAAATCCATTAAACTTCTTTATCTTCCCAGTCTCGTGTGTGTCTTTATCAGCAGTGTGAACAAAGACTAATACAGATGCTGAGAAGCAGTGGGCTAATTGCAGGGGGTTCGTGATATTCGAGTGAATGTTACCGACTGTTCACATAATGAGCAATACCTGGGTGGGAACACAGACTGTTCAACCACAGTCATAGAAGAGAAGGCAGAGTAAAAATGTGATGATGCAAGTCAGTGTGCAGAGTTGGAGGTGCGAAGATGACATCGTTTCTTTGGGTTGCTCAGATTTTCTTGGGAAATTAGAGATAAAGTCAGCTAAGAGTTAAGATAAGTAAGGGTTAATCTAAACATTTGAGATGAGACGAAATGAGCAAATAGTTTTCTTGGAAGTAGAAGACTGAGTGGACACTCTGCCTTTACTTCTATAACTCTGGTTATGTAGTTCATGCTCTTACTCAAGTCTTGTCCATCCTGTGACCAGTGGATACCATCAACTCTAACATTAAGAATCTCCTGCAACTAGACCGTTGCTCCTCAACATCTTCAATGTCTTCTTCTCTACTGGGTAATGGTTTTGCAGGTAATCCTGAGGACCACTGAAGATTTATGATCATAAATTTAAAATGAGAGCAATAATTGAATGTTTTTCTCTAACCATATTCAGCTAGTTGGAGGTAAGTAGCTAGTGGATATAAATTTGGATTTTAGAAGATCAGTCCTTTGCTGACTGAGTACAATTGATAGAGGAAAAAAGCAAAGGAGTTAGCTGGTCCTCTACTTCAGGTCCTCTCAGCTAATCATCACCAATGCTTCCTGCTACCCTGCCAACACACTGCTTGTATGCACGCTCACACACACACACACACAATCAGATAAACATAGCACATGTCATATGAATATTCACAAGTTTGCAGCATGCTTGAGCATACTATGTACAAGCATCTTGAAGTTTTTAAACTATTTTACGATGAACTCTAATGAAGGAGGCAACGACACAGCATATGCTGACAAATCAAAATAGCTTTTGATCAGCTCATGGAAACCCTAGAAACCAGGAAACAGTTATGAGTTCAAGCATCCAAATATCACCCTGTGAGAATAATTTCTGATGCAGTAATTATAACGAAACCCTACCACTTGTAAGAATCAAAACATTAGTCAATCCAATTTGATATGATGTTTAGAAATATATAAATAAGTGTGTTTTGATGGAAGAATATAAACTATAAATTTTAGAAGCTGATACACCATGTATGGTGTAAACACAATTTGAGCACTGCATCTAGTTGCTATTGCTACGATATTATTCCTAAGCTGTCTTTCTGATTAGTTTTTCACTTACTTAAATCATTCATGATCATTATGTTTTACTTAATTTATTTGAGAAAAAAGAAAGATGTGATGTGAATATTTTAGCATTACTAGTAAAACCAAAGTAACAATTTAGTCTTTCAAGTGCCTGTTTATTGGTATTTACTTACACAAGTAGGAAAATCAAAGAATAACATCTGTTGAAACATCTTCCAATTTATATCATCCCCTTTATGAAGTTGTTTCCCTCCTCCATACTCCCTGCCTGTGATTCAGATTTCAAGAAAAAGGAAGAGAGAATACAATTAAGAAAGAGATATTAACTTAAGGGAATTGCTGGCAGACAAGAGGAGAACAGAGAGGTACCCCTTGAGGCCCCACGAAGAAAAGAAGTTGGTGAAAGAGGTCGACCCATGTCCTCATTTTTCCTTTCTGGAAAAATCCTAATGGGCATGGTGGATCTTGAGAACAGGAGAGAGGATAGTGACACATTTTATCCAGGATACCCTGAGAAGGCTATAAGTCTCTAGAGCAGGAGTCAGCCAACATCTGTGAAGGGCCAGATAATAATTTTAGGCTTTGTGGCCCAGGTGATCTCTGTTCCAACTACTCAACTTTATCCTCCTAGCACGAAAGCAGCCATAGATAACATATAAATGAATGTGTGGCTGTGTTCAAATACAACACTTTTTCACATCAGGTGGTAGGCAGATTCGGCCTATAGGCTACAGTTTGCATACCCCTGTTCTAATGAAAGACTTACATGTGGTCACGTTTAACATGTTATGTCAGGAATCATAAAGTGTTGGTAGCAGGAAGTGATTAGAAAGATAGCCTAAGGTTGCCCTCTCCTCTGGCTCCCCACTAATTGTGGTGACCTGGAGAGGTTTCAATAGTTTTCTTAAAACCTCCTGAAAAGATACAGTGGACCTTCAGAAGAATATAGGGTTAGGATAAAGAGAATACTATGAGTACGGATTTTACGACTGGTGGCAAAAGGTGGTTTCCATGTATTTCAATAATAGATGTCAGCACAATGCCTAAGCATCCATTGACCCACCACAGTAATCACTAGTTCATAGACTCTATACAACTAGTCACACAAAAGCAGAGGTCAAAGAAAATCACCTGATTCCACAGACCTTGTATCCTGATACCACCATAAGGGCACATAAACCCATATCATATTACCAGAAGGCATGTTGGCAAACAGCTGAGAATGACAGAAAAAAAGAAAATCTGAGAAATCAAATCATCCCAAACAGAATAAGTTTCCAAGTTAACTGGAAAAAAAGGACTTAAACTGCTGGATTTGAGTGAGTTTACTGTATTGTAAATTAACATAGTGAGGTGTGGCTGGGAGGACACAGGGACTCTGTCTCACCCTACAGTGTCAAGGCATTGTAAAGATCATCTAAATTACGGGAGGTAAAGAAACCCTTTTATTTGAATAGATAAGTATCAAACATAATTATTTAACCCTACTACACATCATTTCACATAGGATATTTCTTGTTTCTAGAAAACTGATTTTGTGAAGAAAAGATGTGAGTTTAATGCCTATACTGACAATTGTGCACCCTTCTTATATAACAAGATAGAAAACCAGTCCCAGTGCAATTTTCATCTTTAAGTCAAAGATTGTTACATGGCCTGAATTCTAATAGGAGGAGAAAAACCATACAAATAGTGCAGTCCCACAGAAAAACGTTTTAAAAATTCAAATAGCTGGTTTTACTTGTAAGGTTAGAATTTTGCTTTACCTTAATATTAGTTTATCTACTTTCAAATTTCAAATGATAAAATGTCAACTTGGGAATACTATAAATGACTAAAGATTTTTTAAGTACTTGACTTAAAAAAAAAGTAGGAGGTAAAGAAACCCTTTTATTTAAGTAGATAAACATCAAACATAAATATTTAACCCTACTACACATGATTTCACATAGGATATTTCTTATTTCTAGAAAACTGATTTTGTGAAGAAAAGATGTTAGTTCAATGCCTAGAGGCATACAAGCACTCAGGTTCTGATCTATGGATACTTTCAACGTATTCATTAAATCTCACCACTGAATGAAGAATAATGATTGTATTTAAGAGCTCCTTTTAATTAAGGATATAGTTAATTAAAAATAAAAGAGTACTCTTAATTGAGACCTCTATTTCCTAATATTTATTCCATTTAACTCTCTAATTCCTCAGAGTAAAATGTGTCTAATCTTGAGGAAAAAAGATCAATAATCAAATCTTTCTTTTTAAGTTCTGAATTTGGAATTTTCGAGCAACATTTTTTTATTAGATAAATAAAAACAAGTCAATGTATTTATATTTGTTATAGTTTTTCCTTTTCTACTATCAAGGAGATAACCAGATCTGTAACAGTTCCCTTCTAAGAGAGTGTTTCGAGGAACAAAACAAAAATCTTCTTCAACACTTTTCTCTGATTTTTGAGAAATATTAGTATAATGAAGAGATTATTTTAAGTGTGACTGAGGGGAGAGAAATAACCAAATCTTTAAGAGGATTATGATCCTTGATACTGGGAAATGGGCTATTGAGAAGTAAATCAAAAGAAAAGGAGAAAAATCTAATGTAATCATCCTTTTTCTGAGACAGCAACCTTGCAGAGCTTCTTTAGGGATGTTTCACAATTTCCCAGCTCTTCATATTTGCCAGTGGTGATAAAAGCCCAGAGAATGGATTGAGAGGGTGGAGAAGAAGTCAATTGTAGATCAGTGGAAGGTGAAGAGGTGTCTGGCAGAGAAACTAGCATTCACATTTCTAATATGAATTCCCTGCTGGGGCAATGCTGGCCTAGATGTCTTTGATACAAATATAACCTAATTTCTGAGTTATTTTGTGAAGAACAGTAAAAGTTACAAAATATAAATAGTGATTGCAATTGATGTATTTCATTTTGTTGTCTCTTTTTATTGAGTTACAAGAAAAAGGAAGCCAAAAATATTTTTAAATAATCTAGATTATTTCTACTGTTTTCTACTTATTCAGGGTTTCCATTAGTATACAGTACATTTTATGATATATGCTATTCATTATAAGTATTGAAACTCACTTCCTGAACTATCTGTAGTTACAGAGTTGTTAAGAACAATTATTTACTAGATCCAAAATGGCTCAAAGACATCTTTTCTGTGTGTTGAGTGCACGGAAAAAGGGAGTGAAATCTTGATGTTATTGTACCTATACAGCCTTAAAGTATATTCTTTCATTCATTTTATAGTGGTAAGTTTAGATAACAAACAGCAATTTAACCTTCTCAAATCTTTATTTCTTTATCTGTCAAAACCACCCTAAACAGTTATGCAGACTAAAGAAGTTAGTACATGTGAAGACTCTTGAAATGGTTTCAGGCACAAAACAGGTTCCTAATATATCTCGTCTTTATTGATTCATTAAGTGCCCACTATGAAGTTGGCAAGGATATATACTATAGTATTTCATATTCTAAATTTCTGAGCCACACTCATGACTAGGTCAGTAGCAGAACCTGAAGCATGACCCAGTAACCTTGTTACATACTAGCATTCTGTCCCTAACTATGGTTTGTAAGAAGTCCTTTATGTACTTCCTGCCTTGGCCATTGGAAGCCTTTCTACCAGAAACTCAGAACTATTACAGCACTGACTAGTCAACAATACCAGCATCATCTGCTGCCCATGAAGACTCTCACTGGGCTAGAGGTCTGTATGAGACACCCTGGCTCTAGTTCCACCATGCTTCTCTTCCTTGACTCATGGTGCTTTACTATTATTCCAGTCATGACCTTGCTTTACTGCTTAGGGAAAAAAATTCTAGCAGGTCATAGGTAAGCTGCATAGAAAATAGCAGCCTCATCATAAATACACCATAGAACAAAATGACTGACAGATAATATCCTGCTACAGAAACGAGGTGGATAGGTAACCCATTTGCTAGATTTGTGTGACAAAGAGTGTAATTTTTGTGATCTGTTTAAGGCAAAAAGGTCCAAATCTTCTTTAAAAGATTAGGCAATACAATAAAATAAATGTATGTGCTATGCTAGCACCATAAGGACATCTTAACGTTTCTTTTCATTTTATGACTGGTGTTTTACAAGTTTCTCTCTAATGTTTTCATAAATCAGTAGCTAAGTATATAAAATTATGATTCTATATCTATAGAAAATCACAGAAACTTTTATTTAGGTGACTAACTTCAACATTTTCAAAGTTCATATATCTTAAATGTTAGTTTAAATTTTAAGCCATCAGCAGCCTGGAACTTCCTGCTTGCCCCATACATGACACAAGCGTAGTCCCACCATCGGGGACTTTCCTCATGTGATGAAATGAAGGGATATGGTTGGGCATTGACAGTATCTTGGTAGAGTAAGGAATGCTTGTAAGAGTTAAAGAAAGAGAAAAGAAACATGAAAAATGGCTTAACAGTCAAAGACAGGTTTATTTTGGAGAATAAATATGAGAAGGGTCTCGGCTGATCTCTGTCAGGAGCATTCTTTCTTAACAGACCAAGGATATTTAAGGGTTTAGGGAAGAGAGATTTATCACAGGCTCAGAATGTTTTTGTGTGAAGGAGAGTTTTATTGAGGGGTTGGAATGTCTCTGGTCGGTGGGGAGGTTATCTTGGAATTGGCATGTTTCTGGTCAGAGAGGGGTTTATCTCAGGGTTGGAATGTTTCTGGTCATGCTGACATTAGCCATTAGGCAGTCTAGGGGCTGGATTTAGGCAGTTTTTAATCAAGGGGAACTTAAAACGGTGGTGTTTGTCCAAGATGGCAATGTCCTGCTCTGTCAATCCAGAGCCTACAGTTATAAAAAGACAAGAGGTGGCGTGAACTTTCTGGCTACTTCCTGCTGAGGTAGGGGCAGAGAGTTTTTTGGTCTCAGATTGACTGTAGGAGTAATGCCCTCTGTAGATGTTTTTGGGTAGTTGTCTGTGAGATGGTCATGATACTTTCGATTTAAAATCTTTGAAAAAGGTTAACCAGGCAGGGTGAAAACATTAGTCCTAGGCATACCATTAGGAGAAGGCCCAGGAATGGGATGACCCATGATATGATTTTATTCCCAAACCAATAATCTATTTGGTGGTTTTGGTATTCTCTTCGCTTTCTAGTACTTTCTTTAAGTTTTTCAGCAGCGTTTCTTACTAGGCCTAATTGGCTGAGATAGAAGCAACATTCATGGCAATGCTCCTACTCTGTAAATGCTAACAAGTCAAATACATTTAAGATTGTTTGAATCTGTGTGACTCCGAGGCAAGTAACGGAAGAAGAATAATCAAAAAGAACAGCAGGGTGTGCACTCTAAATCTAGTCTTGGTAGCACTGGGCAAGTGAGGCTATTGGGACAATCAGAAACATGTGTCTGAAACCTGAGAACTGTTGTGGATAATACTTACACAGCATGAACAAGGCTGAGATTGGTAACAGAAAAATTGACATCTAGGAGGCAAGAAGAAAAGGGACCCTCTAAAAAATAAGCATAAAGATTAAAGGAGAGCCAGATATTTTTACTAGAATTGAACTAACAGCATTATGCTAATTTTGTAACATAGAATTTTTATCAAGTTAATTTTTCTTGAATATTATTAGGTTGGGACAAAGTATTTGTTACTTTTGCCACCGAAAGTAAGAGCAAAAGCCACAATTATGTTTGCACCAATAATAATTCAGAGACATACCAAAGTTTATGGAATATTAGGTTTAGGATATCAAGTTGCAATGGCAACAAGATGAAATATATAGATTAATATTTACAAAAGTAGACATTGTTTCCTGAGATTCAGTTTTCTAACACTGCTAAATATTCTTCCACTTTCAGAAACATTATCCTCAGAAGAGCCATAGAACAAATGTCAAAAACCTAGAACCAGATTTTATTTTAGTTAAACAAGGTTTTAACTACTTGATATTAACTAAAATAAAACCTAGTTTTAAATACCACCTTAAATTCATTATTTTAAATCACTTGGAGTTAACTAAAAAGAGAGAAGTTTATATAAATGCCTGCATAAAAAAGGCCTCAAACAACCTAAATGTATACCTTAAGGCACTAGAAGAAGAACAAACTAAGCCCAAAATTAGCATAGGGAAAGAAATAATAAATATTAGAACACAAATTAACCAAATAGAGAATTTAGAAAAAAAACACATGCAGAAAAAAATCAATAAAATTGTTTGTTTTTTAAAAAGATAAATTAAACTGACATAACTTTAGTTAGACTAAGATGACTCAAATTCATAAAATCAGTTGTAAAAGAGGCAACATTACAACAGATGCCTGAGAAATACAAAGAATCATAACAGACCATTATGAACAAACATATGCCAACAAATTAGATAAGCTGGAAGAAACAGGTAAATTCCTAGAAACACACCACCTATCAAAACTGAATCAAGAAGAAAAATAAAGCTTGAACAGACCAATAAAAAAGGAGATTGAATTCGTAATTAAAAATCTTCCAAAAAAGAAAAGCTTAGGACCAGATGGCTTCATGGCTGAATTCTATCAAACATTCAAAGAAAAATTAATACTAATCCTTCTTAAATTCTTTCAAAAAACAAAAAAGAAACACTTAAAAACTTATTTTATGAGCATACCCACCACAACCAAGTCGGCTTCATCCCTGGGATGCAAAGCTGGTTCAACATATTCAAATCAATAAATGTAATTCATCACATAAACAGAACTAATGACAGAAACACATGATTATCTCAATAAATGAAGAAAAGCTCTTTGATAAAATTCAACATCACTTCATGTTAAAAACTCTTAATAAACTAGGTACTGATGGAGCATATATCAAAATAATAAGAGCCATTTATAACAAATCCACAGCCAATATCTGAATGGGCAAAAGCTGGAAGCATTCCCTTTGAAAACTGGCACAAGACAAGAATGCCCTCTCTCACCACTCCTATTCAACATAGTATTGGAAGTTCTGGCCAAGGCAATTAGGCAACAAAAGAAATAAAGGGGGTTCAAATAAAGTGAGGAAGTCAAATTTTCTCTGTTTGCAGACGACATGATCCTATATTTAGAAAATCCCATCATCTGAACCCCAAAGCTCCTTAAACTGATAAGCAACTTCAGCAAAATCTCAGAATACAAAATCAATATGCAAAAATCAAAAGCATTCCTATACACCAACAATAGAAAAGCAGAGAGCAAATCATGAATGAACTCCCGTTCACAATTGCTACAAAGAGAATAAAATACCTAGGAATACAGCTAATGAGGGATGTGAATAACTTCTTCAAGGAGAACTACAAACTACTGTTCAAAGAAGTAAGACAGGACATAAACAAACGGAAAAATGTTCCTTGCTTGTGCATAGGAAGAATCAATATCCTGAAAATGGTCGTACTGCCCAAAGTAATTTACAGATTCAATGCTATTTCCATTAAACTACCATTGACATTCTTCACAGAATTAGAACAAACTACTTTAAAATTCATGTGGAACCCCAAAAGAGCCTGAATGGCCAAGACAATCCTAAGCAAAAAGAACAAATTTGGAGACATCATGCTACTCAGCTTAAACTATGCTACAAGGCTACAGTAACCAAAACATCACGATACTGGTATCAAAACAGACACAGAGACCAATGGAACAGAACAGAGATCTCAGAAATAAGACCACACATCTACAATCATTTGATCTTCAACAAACCTAACAGAAACAAGCAATGGGGAAAGGATTCCCTATATAATAAATGATGCTAGGAACTGGCTAGCCATATTCAGAAAATTGAAACTGGACCCCTTCATTATACCTTATATAGAACTTAACTCAAGATGGATTAAAGACTTAAGTGTAAAGCTCAAAACTATAAAACCATAGAAGAAAATCTAGGCAATACCATTCAGGACATAGGCACAGACAAAGATTTCATGATGAAAACACCAAAAGCAACTGCAACAAAAGCATAAATTGACAAATTCAACCTAGTTAAACTAAAGAGCTTCTGCACAGCAAAAGAAGCTATTATCAGAGTGAACAGAAAACCTATGGAATCGGAGAACATTTTTGCAATCTATCCATCTGACAAAGGTCTAATATTTAGAATCTGCAAAAAACTTAAACCAATTTATGAGAAAAAAAACAACCCCATCAAAAAGAGGGCAAAGAGCATGAACAGACACTTCTCAAAAGAAGACGTTTATGTGGCCAAAAAACATATGAAAAATAGCTCAACATCACTGACCATTAGAGAAATGCAAATCAAAATGGCAGTTAGATACCATCTCACAAAGTCAGAATGGTGATTATTAAAAAGTCAAGAAACAACAGATGCTGGTGAGATTGTGGAGAACTAGGAACACTTTTACACTGTCAGTGGGAATGTAAATTAGTTCATCCTTTGTGGAAGACAGTGTGGCAATTCCTCAGGATCTAGAACCAGAAATACCACTTGAGCCAGTAATACCATTACTGGGTATGTACTGGGAATGTACATGATTCTATCATAAAGACACATGCACAGGTATGTTCATTGGAGCACTAGTCACAATAACAAAGACATGGAATCAACCCAAATGTCCATCAGTGATAGACTGGATAAAGAAAATGTGGTACATATTTAACACGGAATATTATGCAGCCATAAAAAAGAAAAAGATCACGTCCTTTGCAGGGACATGGATAGAGCTAGAAGCCATAATCCTCAGCAAACTAACATAGGAAAAGAAAACAAACCCCTGCATGTTCTCACTCATAAATGGGAGCTGAACCAAGAGAACACAGGGACACAAGGAGGGGAACAAAAAACACCAGGGCCTATCAAGAGGGTGGGAGAACAAAGAGCATCAGGATAAATAGCTAATGGCATGCAGAGCTTAATATGTAGGTGATGGGTTGATAGGTGCAGCAAACCACCATAGCACACATTTATCTATGTAACAAACCTGTACATTCTGCACACGTATCCCAGAACTTAAAATAATTTTTTTAAAAAAACTTATTTTATGAAGCAAGCATCACCTTGATACCAAAACCAGAAAAAAGGAAACACAAGTAAATAAAGCTAGAGGCCAATATCCCCAATAAACATAGATGTGAAAATTCTCGATAAAGCACTAACAAATCAAATTCAACAGCACATTAAAGGATTATACACCATGACAAAAATGGTATCTATTCCTGGGATACAAGTATGGTTCAAATACACAAATCCATCAAGTGATACATACACCAACAAAACAAAAGGGAAAAGAATAATCACCTCAATAAATGCAGAGAACATATTTGAAAAGTTCAATACTCATTCATGATTAAAATCCTTAACAAAATCAACAAACAAAGAGCTTACCTTAACACAACAAAGGTCATATATGAAAAGTACTGCTAGTATAATCAATGGGGAAAAACTGAAAGCTTCTATCTAAGATTCGATACTAGACAAGTATGCCCACTCTTACCGCTTCTGTTCAGCATAGTACTGGAAGTCCTAAGCAGAGCAATTAGACGGAAAAAATAAATAAATAAAAGGTATCCAAATAAGAAAAGAAGTAAAATCATCTTTGTTTGCAGTTGAGATAATAAAATATGCAGAAAACCTTAAAGACTCAACAGAAATTATTAAAACTAATAAAAATTCAGTAAGGTTACAGGATACAAAATCAGCATACCAAGATCAGTAGTATTTCTTTCTTTTTCTTTTTGAAAGTCTCATTCTGTCACCCAAGCTGGAATACAGTGGTGCAGTGGCATGATCATAGATCAATGCAACCTCTGCCTCCTAGGTTCAAGAGATTATCCTGCCTCAGCCTCCCGAATAGTTAGGATTACAAGCGTGTGCCACCATGCCCAGCTAATTTTTGTAATTTTGGTAGAGGCAGGGTTTCACCATGTTGCTGGTCTCAAACTCCCGGGCTCAGGTGATCCACCCACTTCAGCCTCCCAAAGTGCTGGGATTACAGGCATGAGCCACCATGCCCAGCCAATCAGTAGCATTTCTATATAATAACAACAAACTACAGAAATTAAGAAAATAATCCCATTCACTATAGCAACACAAAGAATAAAATACATAGGAATAAAGTTAATGAAAGAGGTAAAATACTTATACAATGAAAATTATAAATTTCATTAATGAAGGAAATTAAAGAAGACACAGATAAATAGAAAGACATCTATTGTTCATGGATTAGAATTAGTGTTGCCAAAATTTCCACCCTACCCAAAGTGATCTACAGATTCAATGCACTCTCCATCAATATTGTAATGCCATTTTCTACAGAAATTTTTTAAAAATTATAAAATTCATAGGAAATCTATAGAGACCTGAATAATCAAAGCAATCCTGAGTAAGAAAAACAAACCTGGAGGCATGATACTTTTTGACTTCAAAATATGTTACAAAACTATAGTAAAGTAAACAAAACAGTATGATAATGGCATAAAATCAGACATATAGACCCACAGAACAGAATAAAACCTGAGAAATAAAAGTACATAGTTATTAGTCAATTGACCTTTGACAAGTATGCCAAGAACATACAAGGGGAGAAGAATAGTCTCTCCAATAAATGGTGTTTGGAAAATTAGACAGCCACATGCAAAATAATGAAATTGGACCCTTATTCCAGACAATATACAAAAATCCATTCAAAATGTATAAAGGCTTAAAAGGAAGACTGGGAGCCATTAAACTTTTAGAAGAAAAGACAGGAGAAAAATTTCTTAACATTGGTTTGGGCAATGATTTTTAAAATACAGCACCAAAAGTATGACTGTCTAATGCAAAAATAGACAAATGGGATTGGATCAAATTAAAAAGCTTCTGCAGAGCAAATGAAACAATTAACAAAATTAAAAGCAACCTATGAATGGTAGAAAATATTTGCAAGCTATACATTTGATAAGAGTTTAATATCCAAAATATATAAGCAGGGCTATGCACAGTGGCTCATGCTTGTAATCTCAGCACTTTGAGAGGCAAGGTGGGCAGAGCATTTGAGGCCAGGAGTCTGAGACCAGCCTGGCCAACATGGTAAAACCCCATCTCTACTAAACATACAAAAATTAGCTGGGAGTGCTGGTACACACTTATAATCCCAGCTACTCGGAAGGCTGAGACACAAGAATAGTTTGAACCGGGAAAGCCAAGGTTGCAGTGAGACAAGATTGCGCCACTGCCCTCCAGCCTTGAATCATGGGGGCACGTCTTCCTTTTAAGCCTCTGTCTCAAAATATATATATCTGTGTGTGTATGTGTGTGTTTTATTAAAATATACATATATTTGTATGTATCTTTATTAAAATATACATATACACTTATGCATGTGTGTATATATATATATATATATATACACATACCTACACACACACACACACACACACACACACACACATATATATATATATATATATATAAAACTCACACAGCTCAGTAGCAAGAAAACAAATATCTAATCTTATAATGGGCAAAGGACTGGAATAGACATTTCTCCAAAGACATGCCAGTGGCCAACAGATATATGAAAAGGAGCTCATCATCACCAATCATCAGGGAAATACACATCAAATGGAAGTGAGATATCATCTCACACCTGCTAAAATGACTATTATGAAAAAGAAAAGAAAAGATGTGTTCCAAGGATGTGAAGGAAAAGGAACTCTTGTACATCGTTGATGGAAATGTAAATTGTTACAGCCATTATAAAAAACAGTACACAGTTTCCTCAAAAAAATTAAAAATTAAAATTACAACTACCTTATGACCTAGGAATCCCACTTCTGGTTATAAATACAAGGAAAATGGAATCAGCATCTTTAAGAGATATCTTTACTCCGTGTTCATTGCAGTATTATTCACAATAACCGGGATATGGAATCAACTTAAGGGTCCATCCATGAATGAATGGATAAAGAAAATGTGGTATATATACACGATGGAATCTTACACAATCTTTACAAAGAAGGAAATCCTGACATTTGTGACAATAAGGATGAAGCCAGAGGCCACTGTGGTAATTGAAATAAACCAAACAGAAAAAGACACATACGGCATGATCTCACTTATATGTGGATTCTGAAACAATCAAACTCACAGAAATAGAAGGTAGAATGGTGATTTTCAGGGACTGATAATGGAAGGGGAAAATGAGGAAATAAGGATAAGAGGTCTGAAATTTCAGTTATGAAAGTCTCAGTTATACAAATTCTGTAGACCTTACCTATAGCAATGTGAATATGGTTAACAGTACTGTATTGTACACTTAAAATTTGCTAAGAGAGTAGACCTTAGATGTTCTCATCAGACACATACACACAAGTCAATGATTAGGCAACTTTTAAAATTAAGACAGCATATTTTGTTAAAAGCTAGTTTATAATCCTAGCCATTGTATTCATGATTACATACCCATAATATAGTCATTTGCTCCAAATGACTTTTGCCTTTGTTTAATAAGAAAGTTGTTTCAATATTTTCCTAATTCAGAAAGAACTTAAAATGACACTACCACTGCAAAGTTAGCTATTGTCGGGATTGCAAGTGTTGCTCTCCTAATCGATATCGTACTTCAGGTCCAGATGCCTAACAGTTTTGTGACTAGAGAAAATATAAGGCAATAAAAGCATGCCAGAAATGTGCTATCAGGAAGAAAGAGGAAAAAGACAATGAAGTCCTTTCTGAGAGATTCTTCAGGCTTATTATCTCTCATGGTAGTATCTTAGCAGCATAATGAACTGTTTTTCTTTTTTTGTTTAATGTTAAAGCTTCTAATATCCAGATACTAAATGAACTCAGTGATAATTTTAGTAGATTCGCTCTCATTTTTTCAGCCTTTTTGCTTAAGCCTGCTTATCAGTAATGGAAAAATAACGATTACTTTGTTCAGAGTGTTGTACGGTAATTTATCCACAGGTTTTAGATTAACAAAGCATGTGGAACACATAATTCTTAAAGCCCATATTGAGCCAAAATTTATCCCACATTAACAAATCACAAAACTTGCCTTTCTGACCAATTCCTGATTGTTTTCATGCCATAAGCTGACAATATTTAGTTTTCAATCAAATAAATTTAAGGTCTTGCTTCTGACCATAAACATAAAGTATTCTGTTTCCACATTTTTTTATTTGTTTTAAAATGTTTACTCCTATGAGAAAAAAATAGGCTGGGTGCGGTCACTCACGCCTGTAATCCCAGCACTTTGGGAGGCCAAGGCAGGCAGATCACGAGGTCAAGAGATGGAGACCATCCTGGCCAACATGGTCAAACCCCGTCTTTATTTATAAAAATTAGCTGGGCGTGGTGACGCATGTCTGTAATTCCAGCTACTCGGGAGGCTGAGGCAGAAGAATCGCTTGAACCCGGAGGCAGAGGTTGCAGTGAGCCGAGATCGTGCCTTTGCACTCCAGCAGCGTGGCCACAAAGCGAGACTCCGTCTCAAAATATGTGTGTGTGTGTGTGTGTGTGTGTGTGTGTGTGTGTGTGTACACAAAAGCTAGGAGTTATAATATTTAATCAATCACAAAGCAAATTTACTTTCAAAAACTTTTGCTTAGATGCTAGAAAGGACTGTGTGTCTATAAAAGATTGAAAAAAAAAAACTTGGCAATGAAACAAAAGGCTTTTTGCATTCCCTTGATTGTCTAAATTCTTCACTTTGGAGCTGTTTATTCTGGCATCATGTACAGTGTAGACAGAGTATTCGTATTTTGTCTATTACAAATTTACAGACAAATAACAGATCTCAGAAATTGGCACTTGGACAATGTCTTCAAACTCCATGTTTCACTTTGAGATCCATCAGTTTTTGGGCAACCTTTTTTCCTTTCCTTCTTTCTTTCTTTCTTTCTTTCTTTTCTGTTTTTTTTTTTAGATGGAGTCTGGTTCTGCCTGTAGCCCAGGCTGGAGTGCAGTGGCGCAATCTCGGCTCACTGCAACCTCCGCCTCCCGGGTTCAAGCGATTCTCCCGCCTCAGCCTCCCTCCCAAGTAGCTGGGACTACAGGCACGTGCCACCAAGCCCAGATAATTTTTTGCATTTTTAGTAGTGATGGGGTTTCTCTGCTTTAGCCAGGATGGTCTTGATCTTTGACCTCATAATCCGCCCGCCTCGGCCTCCCAAAGTGCTGAGATTACAGGCATGAGCCACCGTGCCCGGCCGGCAACCTCTTCTTAAGTACACGGGAGAAGTAGAGTGAAAGAGGATATCCTATGAAAGGTGTCTCAAAGCTCCAGCAATCATAACTGAGGGAAAATTCGAGACATTGCACTAAAAAATTCACTAAACCATTGTGAGTAATTTTTCCCCTTAAAATAATCACTTCTGCTCTAAGAATCAAGAGGTTAATTTAGTCTTCATCAAAAAAATATTCAGAGTTTGAAATGTCAAATAGTTCTGAAAGCTTAACAAAAACAAGTTTTCATGAATGCCTACCTCTTCACCTCTCCCATACACAAACACCATCCTACTGACCATAGGCAACTATTTTCATATTCACTGTCTATTTCTTATTTATTTACTTCTCTATTACTTAATAATGTATTTGTTGTCAGATCTTTGTTCATCACTTCTAGCTATTATCCATTTGCTTCCCATTGCAGTAAGTGGAAATATCAGGTCCCTTATAATCTATCTTGCCCTCCATCCATCTACCCACCTTAATATAATTTTTGCCTTATCTCTATTTATTCATGTATGGTTTGTATTACCACATATTTCTTCGCTAAATAGTATATTACAATTATGTGTCCTTTCCTGTCAACCCTTGTGGTATTGTTTGCCTGGAAGTTTTTTATTTGTATGTATGTTACTTATTTTTGAACCACAGGCAGTTTTTCCTGAAACAGGACCATTTTCCCATAATAAGCCTAAAAGCACCTCTTGGGAAAATATAATTAAAATAAAATCTTGTCCCAGTCCAGAAAACTTCTTCACAAAAGTAGAAGAGAAATAAAGCAATTTTATTGTCGAATAAACATTAAAATCAGAATGTGATGTGCAACATAGCATAATCCACTACAGAGATTGCAAGAGCAGAATTATCGCACTGTTATATAGCCAAATAGATACAACTCACACGCATGTTCTCAAAATAAACAATTACTAGTTCCCAAGTAAGAGGAACTATCAGCATCATCTGTCACACGTAGGATTAAGATTTGTAAATTTACTTAGTAACTGAATTGGTTTTATCCAAAGGAAAAACAAACTTCTCATGTCTTTATAGTAGGAGGTAGTTTGAGACCAAGACCTGACTACCTTAGGCTCCTTACCTTCTATACAACCTGGGAGATAGGGGCTCTGTCTTCCTTGATGATTACATTTCAAATTAATGGTTCCCAGGTTTTGAAGAAAGACATTCCTAGATCATTAACTGGGCAAGAGGCTCTTTTAGCTTTTGAAAAGATTTACATACATTTCAAGGACACAGAAATAAGTTATAATAACGAGGTTTCTAAAGTAAATGCTCTAAGCAAAGGGAAGGGAGAGAAGTCTCTTTCCTTATTTTCAACAGGGTGAATTAAATCTTTTATTTTTGATTTGTATTTGCCTTTATATACCCCATTGTGAAGTAGCAAACTCACAAAAGCCCTGTGGAATATTTTTTAAAGTTGTAGAAAAGCAAAGCAGTACTTCACGTCTGTTGAACTGTACAAACTGCTAGATTGAGGAATTCAGTCTTAATATTTAATTGTACTGTATTCCTTAGGTGACATCATATATTTGCAAAGCTGAGTCTTCAACAACCACTATGATAAAAAGAAATTACTTTGAAAATCAGTGTAGGACATAAAAGGAGGAAGTATGTATCCAATCCAATTCCAAGGTTTAAGATGTGTAGTCTCTGGCTGGTACACACATTGGTAATTGTAGTTATTTAAGAATGAAATAAAAATATATTAATAAATGTACTTTATGACCATTGTTTTCCTATAACTATCAAATTTTAGGAAATGAATATTTACAAATTTTTGGACCTATTTAGTTAATAAAAAACAATTGTTAGCCATTTCTTAGGGTCTAAGTATTCCAGGAAAAAAAAATACAGAGACACTGTTTGCTGTGAACGTGTAGGAACCCCTGGAATAGAACTTAATCTCTGCAAAACTGATGTACTAATTTATAGGGTTATAGTAAACTCACCTCAGTGTGTATGCCTTTCCTTCTTCTTTTTTGTTTTGTTTTGTTCAAGACGGGGTCTCCCCTGTCATCTAGGCTGGAGTGCAATGGCGCAATCTCGGTTCACTGCAACCTCCACCTCCCAGATTCAGGCAGTTCACCTGCCTCAGCCTCCTGAGGAGCTTGTCTTACAGGCAACTGCCATCATGCGCACCTAATTTTTATACTTTTGTAGAGATAGGATTTCGCCATATTGGCCATGTTGGTCTTGGACTCCTGACCGTGGCCTCCCAAAGTGCTGGGATTACAGGCGTGAGCCACTGCGCCTGACCTTTTTCTTCATATTAATGATGGAAAGATATTTGCTCCCTCCCATCCTCTGAGACTTAAGGTCCTATTCATTAGAATGGGAATAGTCTGAAGACAATCCTTTCACCTAGGAGGAAAAAACACAAATCCAAGATGGCACCTAACTTAGGCTTTGTTTACCCCACCCCCCAACCCCAGGCAGGGGTCCGTTGCTCTATTGTCATGGGAATAAGAAGGCATATTCACAATTATATGTGCATGAGATCAAATTTGTGTAGAAATGACTTTCCACCAAAATAGAAACATCCTTCCAACAAAGCATTTTTTTCAGAGCATTTTCAGAGCATTTTCCCAATTTTCAGTGAATAACTAGGCCCAGGTGGTCTAGTAATTCACGGAAAATTGGGAAAATGCTCTGAAAACACATCCTTTCATAAACCAAATATTAATGTATAAGTACAGCAGTTTTTTGACTAGTGAAGAGGGTATGACACTGGAAAAGTCCCATCTTCAGCTAGGTAATTATAGCCTATTGCATCTCCATTTTTGGTGATTTTATGTATATACATGGTGTATCTGCAATGTAGCTAATTATACAACCCATAAATGGAAAAAGATAAGGAAAGAAACAAGGAAAAGCGAGAAGGAGTTAACCTGTATGCCATCAACTATTGTATGACTCTGTGTTCTTTCATAAATACTAGATTCATGAACCATTGCCAGAGAAGGTCATTCACTTTAACTGGAATAAAACACAATAGCAATGTAATTTTCTTAATCTCCTGTATGAGTTTCCTTTCATGCATTACATTTCCATCCCTCATTTCTTTTGTCTCATCTCATGTCTTCTATTATAGTGGTTTTAATATGCTTACTCCCAAATCTCTTATTGGCCCACATTCAAGCCATTTACTGTAGGTAATTAGCTTTAGTGTGTCTGAGCCTGTGCTATCTCAGCCTGCTCTGTTCAAAGCAGTCTTTTATGAGTACTCTTATTATATCAGAATTCAAAGCAGAAAAATAGAATCAATGTCTGTTGAGGACACTGTGGCTTAGTTTTTCAGTTTCTTGCAACTAATTGCTCTGTTGTACCCATTTGATTAAAATCACAAATCCATTGACAGATATGCAGTTTAATGAAAAATAATAGGCTAAGTCTGAGTAAATTTGAGAATGGCTTCTATATTAGTGAGTCCCTGAATCCAAAACAAAATACCTGGCAACTACAGGACAAAAAGTGCTTAGAGAAACTAGACAAATTGAAACCAAGTCAAAGAATTTGTAACTTCCTTACTCTGACAGCTTTCACATTTCCCTCGGTTTGACTAAACTTTAGACTTTCTCCTTCCTGATTGTAGGCACCAGACATCTCTTTCCCTAGAGCACTTACTTTGAAAAATTTGTAATTCATTCTTTCCCTGCCACTTTGAGATGTAAATAATGTTAAAGGTCTCTTGCTGGTTTTACAACCCAGGAATGTCTTTCTCAAATAGCTAGGGGCCATTCCTTGAAAAATCAATCATGAAGGAAGACAGTGCCAGTATTTCCCAGTTTTTGCAGGAGAATAGGAGCCTAACCTCAATGGGCTCCTCACTCCAAGTTGTAAAACTACCTCCTGTCTTGAAAGTAAAAGAAAGTTTACTTTTTCTTGGATTAAAGCCAGTTGGCAAACACAGATGGCCTATGCTTTTCCTCTTATCTCACCTCCTAAACACCCTACCTGCTTTTGTTTGAGCAGAATTGAGTTCTGGTCTTCCTCCCGTTCCTCCCTGCAATAGCCTTGACTGAAGTCTTCCTTGTCTATTTAACTTTGCACAATGCAGTTTTTGCTTTGGCCATCCCATTGCTGGACAAAATTATAAAAATTTTTAAAACTATCAGTTTTACTTTACAACTTTTTCTGGGACTGGTTCTGCGCTATCAGCCAAGTATTGTAAAGCTGGAAAATAAGAATTCAAAAGAACAAGCATTTCAATTTCCAGCTTACATCAGAAAGTGATTCATATTGAAGATTATTAAATTGTCATATATTCATGAGAGAAATAATGCTTGAAAATAAAAATTAAACCAAGAAATTAAATTAAATAGTTTGTCACTCTTGATTTTTCTCTAAGTTATTTCTTGAAAATATATATAGTTAATAGAAGAAAATATTTAGTCTATATCTATATAGGCATTCCATTTACTGTGCATTGACACAGTAAAATCCAATATATATTCAACAGAGAAATTTCAAGTAATGTTTATATATTATCCTTTCTTTGAAATCATAGTCACTATATGCAATATTTGATGCTAGTTTATGGTTAATTGTTGACATAGGGATTGCTGATGGGTTTAGAATGCAAAAGCAACAGGTAAGGTACTGTCATTACTCAAAATGAAGAAAGCAAGAGAGGTAAAATGGCTGGAAGGGAAGTTAGATGTTGAGTTCAGTTGCTGACAAATTGAGTTCATGATGCTTATGATTTATCCCAAAGAAGATGTCTGCTATGAGCAAAGATATGAGAAGACAGATTAGGCTTGGAATTGGCCATTTGGTAAGCATAAGGGGATGGGGGAGAATATTCTACATAAGAGAGAACTTGAAGTTTTCAGATGGGAAAAAGATGAAAGAGAGAAGAGATTCATATATTCTAGAGAGCATAGAGAAATGAACAGAGCAAGGTCCCAGAGAAAACAATTTGGATGATTCATAATAGAATGAAAGGACTAGGTTAGTAGATTACCCTTAAAAAGAAGGGACCTCTTTGCCATTGAGATGAGATGAAATAATAGAAATGTGTTAATTTGTGTAAAGTGGTGTAAATGAAAGCTGAGAATGATTCTACTTAATGGTATCACTTTTCTCTCTGAAGTAAAAAGTAATAACAGGATGTAAAGCACAATAGAAGCTTCTAGATGTCTGCTGCATTATAGAGATAGCTCTAACTAAACCAGTTTCAGCATAGAGCTGTGCAAGTCATTTGTAATCAGGCATTGCCTTGTAATATTATGTCAATTTATCACTTTCGAAATCACTAACACAGCTGTCATTGTCCTGCATAAAAACCTCAGAGTTGGTGAGTCACTTTCATTGTGTGTTGTGTTGACAATTTGAACACTCTCTATTGCATGTCTTCACTGCTTTATTGACTGTGTGTAAGCACTGGCTGGCAGGGGTGGAGTATATCTCTGTAAAACTGGTGCTAAGCTTGACTCTAAACAGCTCCTCAATAAAATGCCTTGTGAAAAATGAAATTGTTTTAATAAAATTGATTAATTACACATCTGCAGACATAAGTTTTTTACTGTGCTTCACGTTATCACCCTTTGCAAGTTTTGCAATTTTACAAATTGAAGGTTTGTGGCAAACCTGTGATGAACAACTCTTATAAGTGCAATTTTTCCAACAGCCTAGGTTCCCTCTGTGTCTCTGTGTCACATTTTGGTAACTCTCTCAATATTTCGAAATTCTTCATTATTATCTGTTCTGGAGACCTGTAGTCAGTGCTTTCTGACGTGACTATTATAATTGTTTTGATGTGCCATGCGCCATAAAACTTTAAGATGGCAAACAATGAACAAATACTGTGTGTGTTCTGACTGCTCCATGACAGGCCATTCCCCCATCTCTCTCCCTCTCTTCAGGTCTCTCTACTCCCTGAGACACAACAATATTGGAAATAGGCCAATTAATAACCCTACAATGGCCTCTATGTGTTCAGGTGAAAGGAAGAGTCACACATCTCTCACTTTAAATCAAGAGCTAGAAATGTTTGAGCTTAGTGAAGAAGTCATGTCAAAAAGTCAGATAGGCTGAAAGCTAAGTCTCCTGCATCAAACAGTCAAGTTGTCGATACAGAAAGAAATAACTTTTGAAAGAAATTAAAAGTGCTACTCCAATGAACACACAAATGATAAGAAAGCAAAACAGCCTTATTAATTATATGTAGAAAGTTTGAGTGTTCTAGATAGAAGACTGAACCAGCCACAACATTCCTTTAGGCCAAAGCCTAATCCAGAGCAAGGCTCAAACTCTCTTTATTTCTGTGAAGACTAAAAGAGGTGAGAAAACTGCAGAAGAAATGTTTGACGCTAACAGAGATTGGTTAACAAGGTTTAAAGAAGTAAGCCATCTTTCTACATAAAAGTGCAAGGTGAGGCTAGGTGCAGTGGCTCACACCTGTGTAATCCCAGCACTTTGGGAGGCCAAGACAGGGGGAATCATGAGGACAGGGGGTCGAGACCATGCTGACCAACATGGTGAAACCCCATCTCCACTAAAAATACAAAAATTAGCTGGGTGTGGTGGTGCGTGCCTGTAATCCCAGTTACTCAGGAAGCTGAGGCAGGAGAATCACTTGAAACTGGGAGGCGGAGGTTGCAGTGAGCCGAGATCACGCCACTGCACCTCAACCTGGCAACAGAGTGAGAATTCATCTCAAAAAACAACAGCAACAAAAAACCTGCAAAGTGAAGCAGCGAGTGCTGATAGAGAAGCTTCAGCAAGCTACCCAGAAGATCTAGCTAAGATCATTGATGAAGGTGGCTAAACAACAGATTTTCTTTTTCTTTTTTTACATCTAATAATTCATTTTTTATTTCAGTAGGTTTTTTGGGATCAGGTGGTGTTTGGTTACATGAATAAGTTTCTTAGTGGTGATTTCTGAGATTTTGTTACATACATCACCAGAGAAGACTACACTGACCCAATGTGTAGTCTTTTATCCCTCACCCCTCTCCCATCCTTTCCCCCAGGTCTGCAAAGTCTACTGTAGTATTCTTATGCCTTTGCCTCTTAGTTTAGCTCCCACTTATGGATGAGAACATACAATGTTTAGTTTTTCCATTCCTGAGTTACTTCATTTAGAATAATGATCTCCAATGCCATTCAGAGGTTTGCTTCAAATGCCATTATTTCGTTCCTTCTATAAAACAAATTGTGGTATATATACATACCATGGAATACTACTAACCATAAGTAGTATTCCATGGTATGTATATATACCACAATTTGTTTATCCACTCATTGATTGATGGGCTTTTGGGCTGGTTCCATGATTTTGCAATTGAGAACTGTGCTGCAATAAACATGCATGTGCAACTATCTTTTTTGTATAATAACTTGTTTTCCTCTGGATAGATACCCAGTAGTGGGACTGCTGGATCAAATAGTAGTTCTACTTTTGGTTCTTTAAGAAATATCCACACTATTTTCCAGAGTAGTTGTACTAGTTTACCTTCCCACCAGCAGTGTAAAAGTGTTCCCTTTTCACCATATCTATCCCTACATCTATTTTTTTTTATTATGGCTATTCTCGCCAGAGTAAAATGTTATTTGCATTTCCCTGATTATTAATGATGTTGAGCATTTTTTTTTTCATATGCTTGTTGGTCATTTGTATATCTTTTTTAGAGAATTACCTATGCATGTCCTTAGCCCACTTTTTGTTAGAATTGTTTTTTTTTTTGCTGATTTGTTTGAGTTCTTACAGATTCTGGATATTATTCCTTTGTCAAATTATAGACTGCAAAGATTTTCTTCCACTCTGTGGGTTGTCTGTTTACTCTGCTGATTGTCCCTTTTGCTGTGCAGAAGCTTTTTAGTTTAATTAAGTCCCATCTACTTGTCTTTGTTATTGTTGCATTTGCTTTTGGGTTCTTGGTCATAAAGTCTTTGCCTAAGCCCATGTCTAGAAGGGTTTTTGTGATGTTATCTTCTAGAATTTTTATAGTTTCAAGTCTTAGATTTAAGTCCTTGATCCATCTTGAGTTTTTTTTTAATGAGGTGAGAAATGAGGATCCAGTTTCAGTCTTTTACATGTGGCTTGCCAATTATCTCAACACCATTTTTTGAATAGGATGTCCTTTCCCCACTTTATGTTCTTGTTTGCTTTGTTGAAGATCAGTTGCCTGTAAGTATTTAGCCTTATTTATGGGTTCTCTATTCTGTTCCATTGGTCTATGTGTCTACTTTTATACCAGTATTATGCTGTTTTGATTAGTATTGCCTTATAGTATAATTTGCAGTGAAATAATGGGATGCCTCCAGATTTGTTATTTTTGCTTAGAGTTGCTTTGGTTATGCAGGCTCTTTTTGGTTCCATATGAATTTTAAGATTATGTTTTCTAGTTATGTGAAGAATAATGGTGGTATTTTAATGGGAATTGTATTGAATTTGTAGATTTCTTTTGGCAGCATGGTCATTTTCACAATATTGATGCTACCATCCATGAGCATGGGATGTGTCTCCATTTGTTTGTGTCATCTATGATTTCTTTCAGCAGTGTTTTGTCATTTTCCTTGTAGAAGTCTTTCACTTTCTTTATTAGGTACACTCCTAAGTATTTTGGGGTTGTTTTGCTATTGCAAAAGGGGTTGAGTTCTTGATTTGATTTTCAGCTTGATTGTTGCTGATGTATAGCCAAGCTACTGATTTGTGTACATTCATTTTGCATCCTAAAACTTCGTCGAATTAATTTATCAGTTCTAGGAGCTTTTTGGAGGAATCTTTAGGGTTTTCTATGTATACAATACTATCATCAGTAGACAGTAACAGTTTGACTTCCTTTTACCCATTTATGTGCCCTTTATTTCTTTCTCTTGCCTGATTGCTCTGGGTAGGACTTTCAGTACTATGTTGAATAGAAGTGGTGAGAGTGAGCATCCTTGTCTTGTTCCAGTTCTTAGGGTCTAAGACTGTCCTAGCTATAAGAAGTCAATGTGTAGCTTCAAAATTTCAAAGGGATGGCTAACTCTCTTGTTAGAGGTAGCTGACGTTTTTAAATTGAAGTCAGTGCTCATTTACCATTCTGAAAATCCTAAGGTCCTAAGGAATAATGCTAAATCTAATCTGCTTGTGCTCTAAAAATGGCACAACAAAGCCTGGATGACAACACACGAACAGAAAAACTTCTTGGTCTACTGAATATTTTCAGTCCATTGTTGAGACCTACTGTTCAGAAAAAAAAAATAGTTTCCTTTCAAATGTTACTGCTCACTGACAATGCACCAAGTCACCCAAGGGCTCTAATGGAGTCACCCTCATGAATGATTTTGAGAGCTTCAAGATGTCAGTGAAGGAAGTAACTACAGATGTGGTAGAAATAGCAAAAGAATTATAATTCAAAGTGGAACCTGAAGATGTGACTGAATTTCAATAATCTTATGATTAAACTTGAAGGAATAGGAGTTGCTTCTTATGGACAAGCAAAAGAAGTGGTTTCTTGAGACGGAATCTCCTCCTGGTGAAGATGCTTTCAACATTATTGAGATTACAACAAAGGATTTAGAATATTTCATAAATGCAGTTGATAAAATAGCAGCAGCAGGATGTGAGGGGATTGATTCTAGTTTTGCCATGTATCAAATGCTTATCAAACAGCATCACATGCTGCAGAAAAATATTTCCTAAAACAGTCAATCAGTATAGGAAACTTGACTGTTGTCTTGTTTTATGCAGCAACCCCAGCCTTACAGCAACCAACTACCACCTTAATTACTCAGCAGCCATCAACACTGAAACAAGAACCTTCATCATCCAAAAGATTACAACCCGCTGAGGGCTCAGATGATTCTTAGTATTATTTTAACAATAAACTATTTTTCATTAAGTTTATCCAATTTTAGAAATAATGCTGCATACTTAGTAGACTACAGTGTAGTATAAACATAACTTTTATAGGCACCAGGAAACCAGAAACATTTGTGTGGCTTGCTTTATCACAATATTTTCTCTGTTGCAGTGATCTGGAACCAGACCCACAGAATCACTGAGATATGTCTGTATCTCTGAGAATAGATATTGACAGTGTACCTCTCTTTTCCTATCTCCCTTTGTTCAATCATTTTTGGAGCTAAAAACAGTTCTTGACATTAAGTAAACCATCAATAAATGTTTCTGGAAACTGATTGTGTTATCTTTGACTTTTTGTTTAAATCTTGTGTTGTTTTACTTTTTAACTTTTACATATTTATTTCACCAATTAGATTTTAAGTTTTTGAGGAGAGTAACTCTAGTTATGACACTCCATATTAAAGCCTGAACTGACTTAAAAAGAAAACTTTGGGAGAGGCATTTTGTAAGAAAACCACATTACATAATCCATTCCATGGCTAGCCAAAAACGGTTTGAGTATTGCAAACACAATTGAAATATTTTTAATAGAAATTATATAATAAGTATAAGAACATATTGATTTTTTTAGATTTGATTTTTTAAATTTTATCTTGAAGCAATCTTGCCGATATTCATGGGAGGAAATGCTAGTACTCATGGGTGGAAATGCTAGTACTAATAGTAGAAAATGTTAACATATTTAGTATATGCAGAATTCATGTTTATCAACGAGAAGACAATCTTGAAAAAATAATGATGTTTTATTTTTTAGTACATTTTTCCAAATTCTTTTTTGGATGATAATTTAAATAGCTATTTGGTATTTTTAAATAAACTATAGAATAGTATAAAAAATTTGCTTTGGTCAATATGTGCAGTGAAACCTGTGAAATGAGAAACATGTGCTATCTTATTTCTAACCTAGAAAGGAAGTGAAAATAGTGAAAGCAGCATCCACAAAATAATTCTAATTCATTACTAGTTTTTCTTGTAACTGGAAATCTTTCCAATGACCTGCAATGAGAAAAGAATTTTTGCAAAATTAGTGGGAGTATGGGAACAAATGAAAATGAGCAAATGCAAATGAAAATGCAATTTTTACTCCATCAAGAACAGGAAAAATGTTTAGAAAACAAGGCATCGTATTGTCTTACTATTAGAAAAGCAACACCGCCACCTTCTGGTAAAAATAGAAATTGCAATCTCAGAAAGAATATGAAAGGATTTACATTTAACACTTTCTTTTTTCTCTTTTTTAAATGTCCTGATAGTCCAAAACCCAGTGAACATTTTTTCTTTAGAATATTACATTTTTATGTCTAATCCCTCAAATTTATTCAATTGCTGAATTAAATATGATTTTTAGGATTCAAAGAGATACTGTATAATACCCATGACTAAAAGTTGTGGGTTGTGTCCTTTTTAATTTATAAAGTGAACTTCAGCATATGTTAATTAAAAGAGAAAGCCTGCACTTTGGAGCCACAGATACCTGGGTTCAAGCTCTACCTCTGATTCTGTCTCTGTGACCTTGACAAATTAATTTCCCTGGACTTCAGTTGTTTCACATGCAAAACAATTAATAATGGTGTCATGAGTATATAGTACATTTTGTCATACCTAGTCGATAAGCAAAAACTGATAACTACCTTATTTTTCACTAGGATTGCCTGATTTCTGCTATACACTTTTTGAAAGTGCTGCTTATAAATTTCAGAACTTCAAATCACCTGTCAAAGATATATCATAGCCAGGTGTGGTGGAACATACTTGTGGTCCTAGCTACTGGTGAGGCAGAGGTAGGTGGATTGCTTGGGCCCAGGAGTTCTAATCTGCAGTGAGTTATGATGGCACCACTGCACTCCAGACTGGGTGTCAAAGTGAAACCATGTCTCAAAAAAAAAAAAAAGAAAAGAAATAAAAAGAAAAAGACATATGGTAATTATCAATTCATTACTTATATAAAAGGAAAGCCATTAATAGATGTATTTAATCTCACCAGGATCCAAATGGGATGTATATAGGACAAGGAAAAGAGAGAGAAGAAAAAAAAAATTCCAACATACTTAATATTGTGATTTATTTTTCCTTTCCTTGGGTAAGCTTTGCTGATAACAAGCAGTGACCAAAGTATTGTGCCATTGTGCAGCCAGAGAGATCCGTTGTTTCCATGATATTAGAAAGATGTCAAGAATATAGCTACAGAGCATGTCCTAGGATATCTCTGTTTTTTGTTTGAGTGGAGTGTCTTTAGCACCTCAACCTTAGTCATGCCAAATCTGCCTCATTTTCCTTTCCAGAATTTCTCTCATTACTATCACCACATGTTGCCTGTACTCTATCAAATTACTTCTGCATCTGTTCATGAAATATCCAGTAATACTATGTTTATACTACTACTAAAGTAGCTCACGAATCCCAAGAAAGAAGGAATTTGCCAAGTGGTGTTCTCTAATTTGTTGTTGTGGTTATTTCTGAAAGGTAGAGCCCTGTGCTAAAAAAAAAAAAAAAAAAAAAAAAAAAAAAAAAAAAAAAACCTTAGACTCCACAACTATATGGCAATTTTAGGCATTAGAGAAGTCTCATTTCTCTTATGCCACCAAATTAGAACTCATTCATGGAAAAGGTACCAATAAGGGAAGGGAGGGTAGTTCTTCATTAGCCCCTTTTGTTTTCTGTGTTCTTTGCATCAGGGAAGGGATGAGAGAAATACAGGAAGAGAGGCAAAATCCTTACATGACTAGGGCCAACACAATCTTCTCTTGGCTGACACTGGCGGACTTCCATGACCTTCACTATGGCCAGGCTTCAAACTCTGCTTCATTTATGAGGTGCACTGTTAAGACCATGTTTAACTCTGAACTGATCAATTCCCAGACAGACTGACGCTCCCTTGAGCTGACTTCTTACAGAACTGTCCTCCCTTTGTTCCATACTTTAGTAGGACCTCACAGCAAGGAGCACCTGAGGCAGAGTTCCATCAAGTATAGTAATGCTTCATGGAATCTCATTGCATGGGAAATTCTCATCCTCAGATGTTAGGAATGCAGCTATTCCTGTAAGACTCCCTCTCTTTGCATTGTGGTCTTTAGGCTTAAGACAGTAACCCATTTCAAAGTTCCTTTACCCCCTCAATATATTCAGGTTCATACTCCATTCGGGTGGGACTGTAATTCAACAAGCATCCAACTAGAAATATTTTAACAGCCTCCTCTCTTAAACCTTCATCACTAGGGCTTTCTGATTCAACTTGGTGGAACCTTTCAATAGATTTTTTTTTAAAAGAAAAACATTGTTTCTAACATTACTTTAAAAAATTTTCAAATCAGTGTTATTAGGGAAAAAATACATATCATAAATTCACCATTTTAAAGTACACAGTTCAGTGATTTTTAAAAAGACACTAACATTGTCATCACTCCTGTGCCCTTTTGCAGATGTGGTAGTAGCTATTTCTCCAATAAAGCATTACCCATATTGCCAGAGAGTTCTAGTTTTGTTTTGTTTTCTTTATAAAGAATGGTTTATGGAAAGCAACATGTGTCTGCTAGATGTGCTCATTACTGCTAGATTACCAGTATCTGTAGCCTTTTCAACAAACAAAATCTATTCCATTTCTTCATGTGCTTATGTGCCGTGTGTATATCTTTTTTTGGAGAAATGTCTATTTGGGGAGGGATGCAGTGGCTCATGCCTGTTATCTCAGCACTTTGAGAGGCCAAGGAGGGCAGATCACAAGGTCAGGAGTTCGAGACAAGCCTGGCCAACATGGTGAAAACCCGTCTCTACTAATAATACAAAAAATTAGCTGGGCATGGTGGTGGATGCCTGTAATCCCAGCTACTTGGGAGGCTGAGGCAGAAGAGTCACTTGAACCCAGGAGGCAGAGGTTGCGGTGAGCAGAGATTGTGCCATTGCACTCCAGCCTGGAGAGTGCAGAAAAAGAAAGAGAAAGAAAGAAAGAAAGAAGGAAAGAAAGAAAGAAAAGAAAGAAAGAAAGAAAGAAAGAGAAAGAAAAAAAGAAATTTCTATTCAGATGCTTTGCTCATTTATTTATTGACCCATTTAACTTTTTATTGTTGTGTTGTAACAGTTCTTTATACATTCTGGATGCAAATGAGTCCCTTATCAGATATATAATTTGAAAATATTTTCTCCCATTTTTGGGTCACTTTTTTATTTGTTATGGTATTGTTTACAAACGTTAAGTCAAATGTTTCCATTTTTAATTTTGTCATTGCGCTTTTGGTGTCATATCTGAAAAACCACTGTCTAACACAAGGTCACCAAGATTTACCTCTTTTTTCCTTCTTAATGTTTTAGAAAAAACATTTACAAACTTTAGCTCTTACATTTAAACGTGCAGTCCATTCGAATTTAGTTTTATATAAGATGTGAAGTAGGGGTCTAACTTCATTTTTTGCATATGGATAAATGATCATTTAACTCAGTTAAGATAAATATGGTAAAATATGTATTTCTATAGTCTTTCATATTCACCCATGTACTTACGTTTTCTAGTGTTATTTATTCATGTAATTTAGTTACAATCTAGTGTTATTTCTTTTTAGCCTTTTCAGCACGTCGCTTCATTTCTTTCAGAACTTGAGTGTTTCTTGTAAGGCAGGTTTCATAGGAGGAAATTCTTTAAGTCTTAGTTTATTTGGGAATGTCATTTCACTATCACTTCTGAAGCATATATTTGCTAAATATATATTTCATAATCATTTTTTCTTTCAATACTTTGATTCTATCATTTCCCCCTACCTTCTAGCCTCGATTATTTTTGAAGAGAAGTCAGCCATTAGTTGCATTGTTTTCCTCCTGTGCATGTTGACTGGGTTTCCATTTGCTGTTTTCAGAATGTTCTCTTTGTCTTTCAATAGTTTGAATAGGATGTGTCTAGCTATGAATCTCTTTGTGTTCACCCTACTTTGGACTTTGATTATCTTCTCGGCTACGTAATTTAAATTTTTCAGCAAATTTGGGAAGCTTTTAGACATTACTTCTTAAAATATTTTTCTGTCCTTTTATTTCCTTCTGATTCTTGTTACCTTATATATTGGTATGTTTGATGGTTTCCCATAATTGCTGGGGCTCCTGTTTTTACTTATTCTTTTTATTTTCTAGTCCTCAGATAGAATACTTGGGAGCTCTTCAAGGTTGCTGATTATTTCATCTGACATTTCTAATCTGATGTTGCTTCCCCAGTGAATTTCTCATTCATTACAGTTACTGTACTTTTCAATTCCAAAATTTCCTTTTTGTTCTTTTCCATAATTATTCCTTATTAATATTCTCTTTAAGCTATTTTATCATAATTTCATATAACTCTTTAAACATGGTTTCTTCAGTTATTTGAGCATATTTGTAATCACTGTATTGAAGTCTGTTGCCCAGGCTGGTCTCAGACTCTTGGGCTCAAGTGATCCTTCCATCTCAGCCACCCAAGCTAGTAGGATTATAGACATGAGCCGCCCTGCCTGGTCCACTTTTCTCACACAAGATTTTGTGGGTTTTTCTGGTGAATAAATATTTCCCAGTCTTTCATATGCCTGTGTTTGATTTCCAGGGTGCTAAAGTGGTTATTTTTTGACAATTTTGTCTAGTTTTGTTGTATTGCTGGATTTTAGGAGAGGATTTGATGAACTCCTCAATTCCATCATTCCATCATTCCAGTACATCAGGTTTTTACAAGGCACATGTAGAAATACTGAAACTAATCTGTGTGCTTATAAAGTGTAGTAGGCAGAATTGTAAAGATGCTTCCCCAACATTCCCACACCCTGGCCTATTCAAAGAAGCTCTTAACTGGATACTGCGGTAAAGAGACTTTGTAAATGTAATTAAGATGATGGATCTTAAAACAGAGAGTTTATCCCAAATTGTCCAGATTGGCCCAATCTAATTACTTGAGCTCTTAAAAGCAGAGATAATTTTATCCAATTAGGGTCATAAAGAAGAAACAAAAGAGACAGCAAGAAAGATGAGACAGAGGGGAAGTCAGACAGATTCAAATCTTGAGGAGTCCACATGTCATTGCTGGTTTTGAAGATGGAGTTAATAAGGGGGTTGCATAAGCCAGGAAATGTGGATGTTCTCTAGGGCCGAAGAACAACCTCCAATGTTGCAAAAAAACAGGGACCTTAGTCCTACATTGCCACGTGTATTAGTCTGTTTTCACACTACTGTAAAGCACTACCTGAGACTGGGTAATCTATGAAGAAAAGAACTTTAATTGACACAGTTTGACAGGCTTAACAGAAAGCATGACTGGGAGGTCTCAAAAAACTCACAATCATGACAGAAGGTGAAGGGGAAGCAAGCATGTTTTACCATGGTGAAGCAGAAGGGTGGAAGGAAGTGCTAAACACTTTTAAACCACCAGATCTCGTGAGATCTCACTCATAAGACAGCACCGGAGAATGATGCAAAACCACTAGAAACTGCCTCCATGAGCCCATCACCTCTCACCAGGCCCCTCCTTCAACATGTGGGGTTTACAATTTGACGTGAGATTTCAGTGGGGACACAGAGCCAAGCCATATCACCATGCAGCTGAATTTGCCCAACAACCTGAATGAGCTTGGGAGTTAATTCATCCCCAGAGCCTCCAGAAATGAATACAGCCCTGGACAACAACTTGATTTCAACTTGTGAAACCTGGAACAGAGAAGTAACTGAACCACACTATGCCTTGACTTCTCACCTACAAAACTGTGAGATATAAATGGGTATTATCTTATGACATAAAATTTGTAGTAATCTGTCATGTCAGCAATAGAAACTAATTATCTAGTATTGGACAAGTAATGTGTTGTGGATAATAAGAGTCAGGTTTCTTATTCTTAAGAGAAAGTATTTACAAATGAGGAAAAGGAAGATTAACATGAACTCTATGGTGTTGGATTGCACTTGGAGGTATCCATATTCATACACACATAAATCAATATGGAAATAGATGTTATATATGTTAACATGCACATCTTGGTTTTCAAATGCCATTATTCAATCCCTAAATAACAGAAAGCATAAGAGGAGCCTAGAGTATCTTGTGGTGTTAAACAGTAAAGATGTGCTCAAATAGTGATGTAAATATGTCCAAAAAATGCAGGAGCCAACATAATGGGGCTCCAATGTCCACATATTAAACAATTTGACAAAAAGAAAACTAGTGGATAATAACCTTATAGAATAAAATAAATGTCAATTAATTTATATTTATACAAATAATTAACAGAGGAAGGGACACTTCTTTGTTAGATTATAATGCCAATTAATAAACGTTAAAGAAGTGATGAATATGGAAAATCACTATTAGCAAAAACCACATTAAGCATGCAAGAATCATAAATGGATGCTAAAATTAGTGGATAAAAGTTTGCTGAGAAACAGGGTATTTGTATGGTCTCAAAGTATCCCTTCAAGAGCTAGTTATTAATAGCACAGGAGAAAATAAAATTAGAGTGGTCACTGCTGGCAGACACATACCTTAACCAAGTGATCTAAGTTCCGTCATATTTAGACAACATATACTCAATAATATGTGTGCTGAGAAAAGCCTGATATCATTTTTACAAAAAAAGTATGTTAATATAATCATAAGAAAACATCAGACTAATCCAAATTGATGTGTATTCTACAAAATAACTGGCCAACCCTCTTCAAAATTGTCAAGGTAATGTATGGTAGCCAGCCCCCAATATCATCCCAGTGATAGTCACAACATTCATGCCTCTTGGTATTCACCTTTTGTCTTTTCTTCCCACCCAGTACCAGACATGGTAGGCAGAATTGTAAAGACATCTCCTCCATGGATTATTCAACCAAATATGAATCAAGGCGTTGTAGTTTACTGAAAAGTTCTTTTAAATCCTTTTAAGGACTTTGCAGCTAGAATTAAGATGACTAAGGTCATCAGTATGACCAGTAGACTGTGGTAGAAAAGATAATACGTGACTTCTAAAATTAAGTCTTATAAGACACTGTGATTTCAGTTTTGGTTGTTCTCACTCTCCTATGTGTCATTAACCCTGGGGGCAGTCAGCTGCCATGTCACAAGACATATGAAGGGGCTCACATGTAGAAGAATGAAGTTCTTTTTCAAACAACCAGGTGAGCACACTTTCTTACAAGCAGATGATTCAATCCCAGAGAAGCCTTCAGATGACTACAGCTCCAGCCAACATCTTTATTGAGATCTTGAGAGACTTCAAACCAGAACCACCCAGCACAGCTGCTCCTGAAATCCTGACACACAGAAATGGTAGGATAATAAATGTTTCCTGTTTTTAACCACTAAAGCTTAGAGTTATTTGATACATAGAAATAGAGAGGAAATATATCCTGAAGAAAAAGACTGGGGAACCATTCCAGATTGGAAAAGATTAAGAAGCAGTAATAAATAAATTTAACATGAGATCCTTGACTGGGTTCAGATCAGATAAAGACCACCAAAGCAGGAAATTACCCTGATCCCTTTGCAGGCGGAAACTGGAGTGTGGGCACTGGAGCTAACTGGTTGCTTTGGTGCCAGCAGAGGCGAACTCCACTCACTAGAACCTGTTTTGCTCAACCCTTGCAGAAGAGAGTACATAATTGAGTGCGTACAGGAGCCAGGGCGAGTGCTTTTGGGCACCAACAGAAAACTGCATGCAGACCCCATGGCAGCATCTAGTGGGGAGTACCTGTGAGCCCCGAAGCCCCAGGGGCGTGTGTTACAACGCTCTTTTAGCTTTGCCATCCGCAGATGGCTTAAGTGTGAAACAGCTCAGTGGGCCCTCTGCCTTTTGGTGTGAGGCAGTTGCTCTCCACCAGTGAGGGCAGAGGGTCAGTGTGATAGCCTTTAGCATTTGCACCCATGGCACCTGAGCTCTTGTTCAACATCCAGGAAAAGTTAGGTTGCATGAAAGAATTGAAGGGTGGTGAATGCAAAGGATTTTATTGCCGATGAAAGTGGCTCTCACCTGGAAGGGGAGCTGGAAAGGGATGGAGCCAGAAGGTAATCTTTTCCCAAAGTCCAGCCACCCCAGATTTCTCCCCAACCTCAAACCACAGTCTCCAATGTCCAGCTGCTTCTCCTCATCTCTCCTGCTCTCCTGGCAGAATCTGGGATTTTCTGTGCACAGGATGGTGAGGGGAGTGGGCCATGCATGGTTTTGGAAAAGGCAACATTTGAACAGGAAAACGGGAATGCATGTTCTCACTTTGGGCTGTGGTTCCCAGGCTTGAGGGTGGGGCTTTTGCTGGGATCTCTCTCTTCTGCCCAGAATTTCCCTGCCTCTTGTCCCTGTCACTACTAGTGTTATGATTGGCAAAGTTATAATAAAATCAATAGATTAGTTAATAGTATCATGCCAGTGCTAATTTGTTGGTAATTGTTTCTAGTTTTAGGTAATTTTTCTATGAATTTTTAAAATATTAACACCAGGGAAAGCTGATAGAGGAATTTTATGTGTACTATTTTACAAAGTCTAAAAGCATTACAAAATGGTTTTAAATAGGAAGTCAGACACACTAAATTTGAAAAGAAAAAATATACCAATTCTTGATAATTTTTATAAACTTAATTTTAGCTGAAGCACTAAAATGTTATAATCCCAATATACCCACTGAGTTTTTCAAAGTGGATTATGTCTTTTATCTATTTTTGATTACTCATATGTACTGTAGAAGTTCACGTTTATTGGAATTTGCTGCCAAAAAAGCAGAAGGAGCCTCAATGTATTGTATTTAGAAGGGGAAAGGAACATTATATTTCAAACTAACATCCAATATTATTTCCTTAAAATATTTTACTATTAAAATAAACTGAGATAAATTAAATACATCCCACACTTTTTTATCAGATATTTACAAATAAACTATCTGCAAAATGTGTCCTACTCATATAAAATCTTACATATTAATCTGTCATATATAGAAACTATTGTGTAAGAGAATTTTCCTGGTATATATTTCGTAATAAATATGGTTCGTATTGAATTAGAAACATCTGTTGAGATAGGGGAAATCACTGGATTAAATTATTAATACATTCACCAAGTTTAGAAGTATACTATTTCCCTTTCCCATCCATAACATGTGCTTATGTTCAGAGAGATAAGCCAAGTTTCAAACCTGTGTCATTTAATAAGCTCACTTACAACAATTTAATGTAAACATTATGATTTAATAAATGGTATGAATATATATTTTGCATACTTTACAATAAAGAAAATTTTGAAAGAAAATGGATCTAAAACTTTTCCTCCAATTTATATAGTAAAGTCAACTGCATACAGTTCTTTTCATGTATAAGTTTTACATTTGTTTTTTCTACAATTAAATAAATTTAGATGTTAAATTTTAAGACATATATGCAATTACGTACAAAATTACAGCATCAGCTTATAAGTCCATCTTACTTAAAAATCATAAATTATAAAAAACACACTATGAATAATTTGTTCCAGAAGTATCATACCAACTCATATGATCAAGATGAACCCAAAAGTAAAAAACAATTATTATAAATTACAGTAGTGTCTGTAAAGCCCTATTGTAAAGGAGGTATTCTTTTAAAATATGTATATTATATATAAAGGCTCCTGACTCCTTTTAAGTACCAAAATTATTTTCAGTTTAACCACTTTCATTAAAAAACTTATTTAAAAAGTATCACCTTATAAAACTGAGTATATAAAATACAACGCAGCCCTTGATAACTAAGAATCTTTATAAATTCTGAATATTTAGTGACCTGTTTATCAAACTGTTCCTATGGATGGCGTGATATTTTTCTTCCTCTAAATTAAGTGGCCCTAGACTAATATATTTGTATAGTTATTCTGTTTTCTTCCTTACTGTCATTTCATATCTCTATCAGTGAGTTCCTCAGGATTTGCCATTATTTTACGACTATGAAACTCTTCAATCCAATTTCCTGCTTCCCCAAATAGGACACAGAAAGCCTAAACTTTCCTTTTTTTCTGGACTCCAATAGGAAGCAGCATTTACAATCTGCCTTGGTGGGAGATTGTCAATTGAGGTAGCATGTGTGTTCCCCTGCCTATCTTGCCCTATTTCTTTGGTTGCTATAAATTTCCTGCTTCTCAAATATCTGGATTTTTGGCTACCTATTCGGCTTCTGTCTTTGCTGTTTATATCTGTCTGGTTTTAGTAGGTCTCTCTGATTCATCTCCTTCTCTAAAATTCAAGTGCACCTCCTTGCCTAACTCCTCATTCCTTCTCCTTGAATTTCATTTGACAATTGCATGAGGCTCTCTCATCCTTGGCCATAGATTACCAAAAAACAAACTTTCTTAAATTCTGCAAATTTCTAGTGTTTCTAACCCTAGTTTCCTACAAGATCTAACTAACACTAAGCTTGGGTTACCCTGATTACGGTGTATATAAAACACTGCTTGTGGAAAACTAACCTAGGACAAACTTACAGGGGAAACATGATAATAAATTTTATTAAATGAATAATGCTTATAAAAATTTCAAATGAAATAATATCTAGATTTGAACTTCAATACTTTTCTTAAGAAGGAAAATTCTTAACTATGGTAGAAGTTATATTTGTTGATGTTCACTGATCTATACCTTCCATATTCTCAGCAAAGTTGGCATAAATCTGATCTGAATAAATAGGGTTACAACATAATCAGGCTTATAAAACACTTTATTAAATCAATTTATCAGTTAAAGCAGGGGTCCCCAACCCTCGGCTATATGTGGCCTGTTAGGAATCAGGCCACACAGTAGGTGACTGAGCTGCAGATAAGCAAGCATTATAGCCTGAACTCCACCTCCTGTCAGATTTTCATAAGAGTGCAAAGCCCATTGTGAACTGCACATACGATGGATCTAGGTTGCGCTCTCCTTACGAGAATCTAAGTAATGCCTGATGGAATGAGGTGGAGCAGTTTTATCTCAAAACTGTACCCTCTTTCCCCCATGGAAAAATTGCCTTCCCCAAAAATGGTCCCTGATGCAAAAAAAGGCTGGGGACTGCTGAGTTAAAGGGTAGGATTTAATGTTTTAATTAAACAACAATAATAAATGACTACTATATGCAAGGCAGTGTTTTAGGTGCTATGTGTAATGTGTTAAGTGATTGGGTTTTCAAAGAAGAAAAATTAATGTACTAGGTATGTTAAGTATTGATCAATAGTTTCATGTTTAGTTGGCATTTTTCTTTACTGACTGGTACTTTCCTCTGACATATATGTAATTGAATAATACTATTACAGAATCATAAAAACTATCCCAGAATCATAAAAGTGTTAAAAATTGTAATATCAATAAATTATCTCCTGGAATTCTTGAGTTAAAGTGAAAATATGTGTATACAATGCAGATGTTTCTGTATTCACTATATACCAGGACACAGGGACAATAACTAACATATTCTAACAGTTCAATAACTTGCTTTGAGAAAGAAAGGCCAGACTAGTATACATAATTTTAAAAACAAATTACACGATAAACCTGGTTTTAAATTCATAGGCTTTCGATAATAATTCCCAGAATTCATCATACAACTTTGATTAGTTCAAATTTTTATACCATAAACATTCTAAGCTCAAAATATTGGCAATGAAAATTAAAATTAAACAAGTTGTAATGGGGATAGAAATATCACTTTTTTTATAATGTAAATTTTTCTAACTAATTGTGGGCCTTTTTTCTTGTTATTACTTGAGGATTTCATACCTAGACAATAGGAATGAAAAGTGTGTTTATGTGTGTGTGTATCTGTGTGTGTGTTTGCGTTTTGAGGCTTTTGGTGGGCTTTGAAGGCACATGTCTGTTTCTTGCATGAAACAAAAACCACTTATGTAAAATAAAAATACATTTGATTATAAAAACATCAACTTTTTTAATATGATTGTCCATATTGGATTGATAATGCTGCCACAGCAATGTGTGTTCTTAAAAATCGAGGTAAATTTTTCAGGTGTAAAACCGTCTTCCATTTTTCCATTTCACCCTTCTTTTCCTACTCTATTGAGATCCTGTTCCACCAAAACATTAGTCACAACTGCATTCTTATTGTGAAATGACACGTCTGTGGCTGATAGAGGTGGTTTATACAAAAAGATTGCAAATCCATTGAAGAAAACGGTGATAACTTTACAAGTAACACCTAAGAGAAAAAAAAAAATTAGTCACAAGTTTTTGTCTTTAATTTCTCAGTGATAAAAATTATCACTGTGAAAAATCTTCATGAATAGAAACATATTAAAGAGAATAATTACATAGCCATTATAGTTTGATGTTTAAAATTTTTAAAACAATAAGGGGAAAGAGAAAACATTTGTATGCAATTCAATGCATTAGTATTTATTTTCTTTCTAAGCAGTTATAAAGTATAATAATTATCTTATTCTTGGTTATGCTTGTGCATTCCAAGTGTAAAATAAGTGCTGTATAGGACTAAATAAATCCATCTTCTCCTTCTAGATTTGTTAACACAAGCCAGATGAGTGGCTCATGTCCATAATCCCAGTACTTTGGGAAGCTGAGGCAGGTGGATGTCTTGAGCCCAAGAGTTCAAGACCAGGCTGAGCACCATAGGAAACCCTGTCTCTAGCCCAAAAAAAGTACAAAATATATCCAGGTGTAATGATGTGAGCCTGTAGTCCCAGCTACTTGGGAGGCTGAGGTGAGAGGATTGCTTGACCCCTAGAGGAGGAGGTTGCAGTGAGCTGAGATCATGCCACTGCCCTCCAGCCTGGGTAACAAAGCAAGATCCTGTCTCAAAAATAAAGAATTTGTAATCCAGTAAAATGATACCAGTAGATAAGGAAAAATAAATGAATAAATAATTTGTTAACACAATATTGTATCTATAAAAAAATTATCAAAAGTTAATAAGGGAAATTAGTTTGTAACATTCTTGAACCTGAATAAATTATAGAACATCCCCAGGATAGAAAATAATTCTAAAAATAAAATAGGTCTTAGAGTTCTTAAGAGAAAACTTCTGTGGGAGTATATCACACTCAATACTTAACCGAATCTACTCTTGTTGTCAGATAAAAATATGAAACATTAAGATTCACTTCACAAACTTTGATTTGTTTTCAAGCAAATCTGATTTTCAGCTCAGTTATATGAAGAGAAACTATTTCCAATCACAGTATAAGCATTTAATAAGTGCCAGCCAAATAAATTAAATGTGGTCTTACAGTATAGTTCTTGTAGTAGCTGGGTTCGTTTTGTTGATTATTAATATTTTATTTAAAATCATGTATTTGAAAACAGGAATGCTTATTCATCTAGGCATTACTAGATTTATAGAATAGTTACATAGGTACAACTTACAACATTCTTTTATTTGTTTCTGAAAATTTTAAGGTTTTTATATATTTTGTGGGGGAAATTCTCACATCCATCATTGAGTAGGAAAATGAATAATTTGTTATCTATATCTTCGACCAAAAAGTACAAACAAAACTAATTAAATAGATTTTAAACATAAAAATATTGTATGTAGTCATAATTGTGGTAAAAATATATAATAAAAACAGTGGAATAAAAAATGGTTTTTAACAACCGGTAAAAGTTATGGGATGATTAATTTTACCTATACTTGTCAATATTTACTCCCCAAGTATTTTATGAATTTATACATTTATTTCTTCAGCAAATATTCTATTACTCTGTCACTATCAACTCAGAAAGTATACTCTGGATTACAGACATGTAAAAGTAATAATAAGCCTATCTTGATACTGTGTCAAAAGAATCACAGTGAAAATCACACATTAAATACATATGCATGTATACATTCAGTATTTCTCTATTTTAAGATATTTTAGTTTCTTAGGTTATTTTTCAAATTTTAAATTTCAATTTTTATTTTACTAGTACAAACTAAATACATTCTTCTACTTCCTTAACCTTACCTTAGATTTCATTCACTATTTCAATAAGATAAAAACTGCAAAAGGCAAAAAGAATTAAACATCACAGCTAACCTTCTAAACTATAAAAACGTTCCTTACAATGTGCCTGAGAGACAAAGGATGCTTCCCTACCTCAGCTGTACGTGTTTTACAACACCTAAATACCTAGATGACAATCATCCCAGGGAGTTTCTCAGAATTTTCTTTTAGCTTTCAAGTATACTTCTCAAAAATGTTTGAGATAAGCTGTTAAAAGTATATACTGTGTGATGTAATGAAAACTAGAATTTTATTTTCTTGTATATAATACTGAGCCCTGCAGACTTCATCCGTTCAAAGCCTTTCATAACATTCTGTGATAATTGTTCTCTGCTTCAGGAAAACTACTGAATAGTTCAACAATGTGGACCAAATATTCCAAAACAACTGTGACTCTAAGTAACCAACAACCTGATTTTTTTTTTTTTAATTCTTAGTTTACTCTAAAATTATCAAGAAGTTACCACTTACTTATGGTTACTAGCATATGGGCCATCTTGATGTTATTGTAAATCCAGCAAGCTCCTTTAATTCCACAATCATTTATATCCCAAAGAATACATGTGCTGTCTATTGTGATACCAAATATAATTGGTCCAGGTATTGTTCCTGAAAGAATTATGGGTGAAATATACATGGGTAAAGATTACAGTTCATAATTACAGATCTTTTTATACATGGTCTTACATATATTTTAGAGAAATAAAAATAGGTATTCATCTGTCCACATGCAAATTAATCAATTCATGTACAAATCAAAGGAATATAAAGAACAGATACAATATTCTAAAATAAAACAATTATGTGTAATTACTGTATATTTCTAATCAATTCAGAAAAGTATTTTAATGGAAATAGCTAATAAATATTGGGCTAATATTTATATATAATTCATTACTTTTCTAATATAATAAATATGCCTTTGAAATTAGCTATTATACTTTTTAAAAGTCATAATAAATTATTCATGATGCACAAATAAATCTGTTGAACTAAAGTATATGTTAAATCCATCTGGGTGTGCATGTGTATATAAACTAACATGGGTCTCGGTGTGTATCAGTGTATATATATACAGGTATACATTCTTATAATACCGTATCTAGTAATATCACTATCTTATATACCCGCCACCATCTCCAAAAGGATATGAGGAACCCAACTTCCATATAGTTAAGGAACTTCCAATTATTTGAGGTAGTAATTCTTAGACAAAGATTTCAGCTACATCCAATCTGTTCTTTCATGATCTGTAGCATGATACAGTCCAAGTACTAGACACAGAGTTAGAAATCATTTTCCTAGTTTCATTTCTACCACAACTTGTATAACTATGGGCAAAACCCTGCACTTCTCTGGGTCTTAATTTACTCATCTGAAAAACTTGGAAAGTTGGACTAGGTAACTCTAGTGTCTCAACTTTTTGTTTCTGTTATAATAAATAACCATAATATTATGTTTACTATGTCTGTCTTTCTTGTAATTTGTCCTGCAACTGGAACTTTATAAAATTCTCTGATATAAATTCTTTCTTCCAATAATTCTTAACTAGTTACAATATCCATACTTCAGTTGCTATTGAAATATTTTAACATCATTTTTAGTTGCTAATGTAACACAATGTTGTCACAAATAGATATAAAAGCAGAAAGAAAAGGAATTATGTGGTGATGATCATATTTTATATTTCAAATAGACATGATACACCTTTTAAGGTTTTATTAGCAACAGAATTGGAACAGGTAACCAGTCAGGTAGGTTGAAAGGATGCAATATGTAAAAAATCCTGTATCTGAAACATTAGAAAATGGCTTCCCTCAAAAAGAATGACGTATTCTTCCACTACGTTTTAATTATTTTTTTTTGCCACATGCCATAATTTAAAAATCGATAACACTAATGAACCAAAATAGCCAACAGTTACCAATGAATAAAGAAAAATGGCATACCTAATAATCGAAGGAGTGTAAATTGTATTCCCAAGGCTAGGGACCGTTGCCTGTGATTAACACACCTGGAAACATTAAATACATATGAGACCAAAAAAAGGTGGTATAGTATATTCAGTCTTTGAGCAAGTTCACATTTATACCTGTTTAGCATTTCTATATTAAAGTAAACATTGTAAACACAAGATAAACAATTTATTTGTAAGAGCTTACAAATAGTTTACTCTTCCTGGAATTACAAAAGAAGAAAAATGTTATCTGACCTAAAATATTGCAAATAACACCAAAGAGTCACTAGCCTTTATTAATTTTAATAAAGGTAAAGGAGAAAGGGCATTCTTTAATAAGACATATTTTTCATAAAAGCACTCAATAAATTATGTATAAAGGGAGTGTACCTCAATATAATAAAGTCCAAATATAACAAATCCACAGCTAACATCATACTCAATGGTGAATACCTGAAAGTCTTTCCTCTAAGATCAAGAACAGGACAAGAATGCCCACTCTCACAAATTCTGTTCCGCATAGTACTAAAAGTCCTGTCCAGAGCAAGAAGGCAAGAAAAATAAAAGGTACCCAAATTGGAAAGTAAGATTGTCTCTTTGCAGATGATATGATTATATATGTAGAAAACTCTAAATATCCTGCTCAAAAAAACACTACAGCTAGCAGATGAATTTAGCAAAGTTTCAGTATACAAAATCATAATACAAAAATCAACTGCATTTCTACATATCAACGATGAACAAAAGAAATCAAGTAAACAATAAAATTTACAATAGCATTGAAAAGTAAAATACTTCAGAATAAAGTTAACCAAAGAGGTAAAATACCTGTACACTGAAAGCCATAAAACATTGATGAAACAAATTCAAGAAGCCACAAATAAGTGGAAAGATATCCCATGTTAATGAATTTGAGGAATAAATATTTTTAAATATCCTACATCAAGTGATCTATAGATTCAGTGTAACTTCCATCAAAATTCCAATGGCATCTTTCACAGAAATAGAAAAAACAATTCTAAACTTCAAATGGAATGATAGAAGATCCAGAATAGCTGAAATAGCCAGAGGATGGAACAAAATGCACAATGATGGAATAAAAAACTCCAAATTAATAAGTATGTACACAGAAAAAAAAAACACTTTAATAAGAACCAAGTCAGGTGAACACTTATAGTACTTGATTTGAACTTTATATTCCTGAACGAGGCACTGAAGAGATTAACAGTCTTGAATCTTGGACACCATCCCTCCTCAACCTGTGCAGTGGCAGTGTGGTAGAGAGAATCTCTGGGGGTGGGGAGGGAGAACATAGCAAATGTGAGGCAATAAAATTGGTGCTGTCCTGTCAGAGCAGAAAGGAAAACTAGACCAACTCACCTGTCACCTGCCCACAGAGGGAGCATTTAAACCAGCCCTAGCCAGAGGGTAATCCTCTATGCAGCAGTCCAAACTTGAGTGCTTAAGAAACAACTTCACCACAGGACTTTAGCACTGTGTCTCCAAGTTAACTCGAAAAGCAGACTAGGCCATAGGGATTGCAACTCTTGGGCAAGTCTTAGTGAATTAGGCTCAAAGACAGTGGACTAGAGGCACACCTGACATACTGAGACACCAGCTGGGGCAGACAAGGGAGTCCTGGTATCACCCCTCCACTAATCCCAGTCTGCACAGCTCCAGGTTCCAAAAGAAACCCCTTCCTGCCACTTGAGGAGAAGAGAGGGAAGAGTGAGGAGGATTTTGTCTTGCATCTAGCATACCAACTCAGCTACAGGACGACAGAGCACCAGTCAGAGTTGTGAGACCCTTTCATTTCAGGCCTTAGGTCCCAGACAACATTTCTAGACACACTTTGGGCAAGAAGGGAGCTTACTCCCTTAAAGGAAAGACACCAACCCTGACAGCATTCATCATCTGTTAAGTGAACTAGCACCCATACCCAGGACCTACATTGAGAGCCTTGGGTGAGACTCTGAGACTTGCTGGCTTCAGATAAGACTCAGTAAATTACCAGCTATGGTGGCTACAGGGCAAAACTCATTCTGCTTCAGAAAAGCAGAGGGAAAAAAAGTAAAGGGGATTTTGTCTTGCACTTTAGGTACCAGCACTGCCACAGTGGAGTAGAGCACCAAGTCAGCCCTTGGGGTCCCCAATTCCAGAATTTGACTCTTTGACAAAATTTCTGGACCTGTCCTGGGCCAGCGGAGAGCCCACTGCACTGAAAGGTGAGTCCCAGGCCAGGCAGCGTTCACAACAAGCTGACTTAAAGAGGCAGTGGGTCTTAAAGGAACATTGGTGGTAGTCTGGCAGTACTCCTCGTGGCCTGAGTTGGTTGTGTCTATGGGGTGAGGCTTCTCTGCCTTTGCAAAGGGGAAGGAAAGAAGAGTGGGAAGGACTACATTGTGTGGTTTCCATGCCAGCTTAGCCACAATACAAAAGTCTAAGGTTTTTGCCTCTAGTCTCTGACTTCTGGGTGGCACTTCTAGATCCACCAGTACCTGTGGAACTGCCCTACCCTGAAGGGAAGGACACAGGCTTGACTGGCTTTCCCACTTGCTGATTGTAGAGCCCCAGCCACTTAAGCAAACAGAGCCAGTAACCAAGGAGTGGTTACAGAAGGCCTTAGGAATGACCCAACACTGTGCTGGCTTCAGGTATGATCCAGTGCAATCATAGTGGTGGTGGCTATAAAGGTGTTCGTATCACTCCATCCTCAGCTTCAGGTGGCTCAGAACAGAATGAGACACTCTGCAAAAACCACAGCATTACTGGCCTTGGGGTGCCCCCTAAAGCAGATACAACTAAAATCAGAACACCCAAGTCCTTCCAAATATGTGGAAAGTCATCCCAAGAATGAAGGTTACAACTAAATCCAAACAATGAAGACTACAATAAATACTTCTTTTAAATACCTAGATGATGGGGAACATCCACTAGTATCAACACCATCTAAAAAACCATGAACTCACCAAATGAGCTCATGGCACCTGAGACCAATCTGAGAAACAGAGAGATATGTGACCTTTCAGACAGAAAATTTAAAATAGCTGTGCTGAGAAAATTCAAAGAAATTCATAAAACACTAAGAAGCAATTCAGAATTCTATTAGATATATTTTACAAAAAGACTGAAATAATATTGGCTCATGCCTGTAATTCCAACACTTTGGGAGGCCAAGGTGGATGTATCCCTTGAGGTCAGGAGTTTCAGCCTCAGCCTGGCCAACATGGTAAATCCCCATCTCTACTAAAAATATAAAAATTAGCTGGGCATGGTGGCATATGCCTGTCATCCCAGCTACTTGGGAGGCTTAGGCAGGAGAATTGCTTGAACTTGGGAGGCAGAAGTTGCAGTGAACCAAGATCACAGCCACTGCTCTCCAGCCTAGGCAACAGACTGACAGAGACTCCATCTCAAAAAAAAGAAAAAAAGTCAAGCGGAAATTCTGGAGCTGAAAAATGCAATTGGTATATTGAATAATGTATCAGAGTCCTTTAATAACAGAATTGATAAAGCAGAATGAAGAATTAGTGAGATTGAAAACAAGCTTTTTGAAAATATACAGTCATAGGAGACAAAAGAAAAAGGAATAAAAAACAATGAAGCATGCCTACAGCATCTAGAAAATAGCCTTGAAAGGGAAAATCTAAGAAGTATTGGTCATAAAGAGGAGGTAGAGAAAAAGATGAGTTAGAAAGTCTATTCAAAAGGATAATAACAGAGAACTTCCCAAACCTAGAGAAAGATACCAGTATCCAAGAACAAGAAGGTTATAGAACACTAAGTAGATTTAACCCAAAGAAGACCTCGAGCCATTTAATAATCAAACTTTCAAACATCAAGGATAAAGAAAGGATCATAAAAGTAGCAAGAAAAAAGAAACAAATAACATCCATTGAAGCCACAATACATCTGGCAGCAGATTTTTCAGTGGAAACCTTACAGGCCAGGAGAGAGTGGCATGACATATTTAAAGTGCTGAAGGAACAAAACTGTTACCTTAGAGTAGTATGTCTGGTTAAAATATCCTTCAAACATGAAGGAGAAATAAAGACTTTCCCAGATACGGACTTCATCAATGCCAGGTCTGTCCTATAAGAAATGCTAAAGGGTGTACCTCAGTCAGAAAAAGAACATTAATGAGCTGTAAGTAATCACCTGAAGGTCCAAAACTCACTGGTAATGGTAAGTACAAAGAAAATCACAGACTATTATAACACTGTAACTATGGTTTGTAAACTACCCTTATCCTCGGTAGAAAGACTCAATGATGAACCAATAAAAAAATAATAACTACAACAACTTTTCAAGACAAAGTCAGTACAATAAGATATAAACAGAAACAGAAAAAAAAAGATGAAAAGCCAGGAGACAAAGTTAAGGTGTAGAGTTTTTATTAGTTTTCTTGTCACTTGTTTGTTTATGCAAACAGTGTTAAGTTGTTATCAGGTTAAAATGAGACTTATAAGATAGTATTTGCAAACTTCATGAACCTCAAACCAAAAAAAACATGCAATGAATACACAAAAAATTAAAAGCAAGAAACTAAATCAGATCACTGGAGAAAATTACCTTCACTAGAGGAAGACAGGAAGAAAAGAAAAAAGAAAGAGAAGACCACAAGATAACCAGAAAACAAATAATACAATGGCAGGAGTAAGTTTTTACTTATCAATAACATTGAATGCAAAAGGACTAAACTCTCCAATCAGAAAACACAGCCTGGCTGAATGGATGAAAAAACAAGACCCAATGACCTGCTGCCGACAAGAAAGACACTTCACCTATAAAGGCACACATAGACTGAATATAAAGAAATGGAAAAACATAGTCCATGCCAATGGAAATCAAAAGAGAACAGGAGTCATCACTATACCTAGAAAAAATAGATTTTAAGACAAAAGCTATAAGAGACAAAGAAGGTCACTACATAATGATAAAAGGGTGAATTCAGCAAGAGGATATAACAATTTTAAATATATATGTAGCCAACACTGGAGCACCCAGATATACAAGCAAATATCAGTAGAGCTAAAGAGAAAGGTCCTGATACAATAATAGCTCGAGACTTCAACACCGCATGCTTTACATTGGACAGATTTTCAAGACAGAAAATCAAGAAAGAAACATCATACTTAATCCTTACTATAGACAAAATGGATCTAATGGATATTTACAGGACATTGCATCCAAAAGCTACAGAATACACATTCTTTTCTTCAGCACATGGATAATTCTCAAAGATTGGCCATATGTTAGGTTACAAAACAAGTCTTAAAACATTCAAATAAACTGAAATAATATCAACCATATTCCCTGACCATAACAAAATAAAACAAGAAATTAATAACAAAAGGATTTTGGAAACCATACAAATACATGGAAATTAAAGAATATATTCCTGAATGACCAGTGGGTCAATGAAGAAATTAAGAAAGAAATTGAAAAATTTATTGAAACAAATGATAATGAAAACACAATATGCCAAAAATCTCTGGGATATAGCAAAAAAGTACTAATAGGGAAGTTTATAGCTATACCTCAAAAAAGAAGAAAAACTTCAAATAAACAATCTAACAATGCATCTTAAAGAACTGGAAAAACAAAAGGAAACCAAACCAAATTTAGTAGAAGAAAAGAAATAATGATCAGAGCAGAAATAAATGAAATAATGAAGAAAACAATGCAAAAGATCAATGAAACAAAAAGTTGGTTTCATGAAAAATTAAACAAAATTGACAAACCTTTAGCCTAAGAAAAAAAGGGGAAGATTCAAATAAATAAAATCAAAAATAAAAAAAGAAACATTACAAGTGATACTGTAGAAATTCAAAGGATCATTGGTGGCTACTATGAGCAACAATATGCCAATAAATTGGAAAATCTAGAAGAAATGGACAAATTCCTAGATACATACAACCTACCAAGATGGAATCAGGAAAAATCCAAAATTGGAACAGACCAATAACAAGTAGCAAGATTGAAGGTGTAATAAAATGTCTCCCAGTAAAGAAAAGCCCAGGATCCAATGGCTTCACTGCAGAATAGCCAAAGCTATCCTAAGCAAAACAAAAAAAACTGCACAGGTACCCCTGAACTTAAATTAAATTAAATAAACAACAATAAAAGAAAAGGTAGTGGGTAAATATTAAGGAACAAGGAAAGAAAAAAAGCTAGAATTCATTAGAAAAGATATACAAAGACTGCTGACTCCATGGAAGGACAGGTATGAAATGTGTTTGTATAGTGGGATAGAAGAAGGAAGAGCAACTGGAAACATAAAACACAGATGAACAACCAGGTGACAGCCTGTTTCTTATTGATTAGCACTGCTTAAAGATTTAATGTCACAGTACCTAATGCATAAGGTAGAATGCATGCCATTCTGATTCTGGCATATTGGAATGCATTTTATTTCTGTGATACTCAAAAGAACATATCTCCAGCTCACAACTGAAGTTTTATGAAAGAAGCAGAAAAAAATACCAAGCACAAGCCAGGTAGGCAATGTGAAGACACTTTCAAGTAAGTATCATTTAAATCTCTATATCTAGGGTTCTGTGGAGGAGCTTATCCAATGCTACAGAACTAATGATCTTGTAAGGACTAGATTGGTATTGAACTAATGATCAATATAAACCTCAAATGAGCCCAGAGTCCATTTTCGTTCCATCGACATATTCCCTTAGTGAATGAAACTTTCTCAACCTACTACATACCTTAGGATAGACACAGTTATAGGAGTACCAGCCATAAACGTAAAAATAATTATAATAAAGAAAATGCAAAGAAATATGGGCAGGTTCGCACAATGAGTTTCACATTTTCCAGCTTTAGCTTCAGAACCAAAAGTTTCTGCAGTGGATGTTATTTCTGTTTTCCTTTCAATACAGGAACAGTTGTAATATACCTAAAAATATAGACAAATAATGAAAGTGATTATTCAGAAAATAAATTATTGTAAATTAGGTATTCTCTAGACATGGCAAACACTCTCATACTGACTTACACATACAACAAATGACACTGAGAGAATACTTATCCCATAAGAAATTAAGCAAGTAGAAACAAACCATATTTATGAAGTAGAAACAGCTGTATTTGACTTTTGTGGCCATTACTTCAGCTTGTAACCTGCTATAGTAATTACTGACTTACAAAACAATTTAATGGGAATATAAGTTACATGATCTTGCACAATCCAGACTTCTTTCAACAGTAATTATTTCTTAAAGCCATTTTTACATCTCAACTGAATCCTTCCATAGCCTTTATCCTTACTATAAATCTTTTTTAGACATTAAGTCCTCAATGAAATCAGAGCAGAGCCAGAGAAATCATAGAGAAGCAAAGGCTAAAAACCTATTTTTTAATTTTTTTTATTTTTGGTGCTAAAGCCACTCTAAGACAACTGGTACTGACTCAGGAAAACCAAATATGCAGATGACACCTCCAAAATTGACTATTACATATTCAGCAATCAGATATGTCAAATAATGAGGTAATTCAGCCTTTAAAAATTTTAAGGAGAGCAACTGAGAAGAGCATTTTCTATCTTAATGAAACTTTACAACTCTCATTTGCCTGCAATATAGAAGTTAGTTAAGGTCTGTTTTTGTAGTTTGCATCACTGGTGTGAAATATAAGATTAAAAGAGTATCGCTGTGAACATATGTATATGGATCTTTATTTAAGGTATTATAAATGTTTACTGCCATCTGAAATATTTCATGAGAAAAAAATATTGTGAATCAATGATTATTTCATGGACTGATTGAACATAAAACAGTCAGGACAAATAGAAAAGTTGCAAGTCAAAATCATTTGCTCTTCCTAAAAAATTCTAGAAGACAACATGCTGTGTAAGACGGTAATTACCTTAGCATTTGGTGAAAAATATAAACATTAAATTAATCATATCAAAATCACCAAAACTATTTTAAGTATGCTCTGGGTATTAGATTCCCTGTGTTATTTCCTTGTGTAGGATGGCATTTGTATCTATACATATTATGTGACTAAAATCCTTCTAATAACTTCTTGTCATAATCTACTTCTAATTCAAGTTAGCCAAGAGCATTTGTTGGTCATATATAAAGAAAAAAATTCAAATAGTCAAAATTGTCATGTAACTCTTACACATCTTATTCATTGTTTTCATTTATACCACAGTATATACTTCCCGCAGATTCTTTTAAAGTTATAACATTATCTACCAATGCATAATATACTGTGTGCTACTCATAATCTGAATACTATTTATTTATAAGGCTCTTAAATTTAGCTAAGATGAAATATTAGATTGTAAGATATAGTACAACAAAATTGTATTGAGTTTTTTTAAACTATTTAACTAAACTAAAAAGAAATAACATATGGGCACACTGATTAGTATTCAGATCCAGAAGTAGACATGAATTTGTATTTGAAAATAAATTGATTTGAATATTTTTAACCGTATTCGTGGTACATCAAATAAAACAAATACTGTTTCTATCATACAAACTGTACCTAGCAGAAATGGGAAAAGACTCTTACCTTCAAGGATCTTAAAGTATAGTTAAGGAAAAATAAAATTGACCCTTGAACAGCACAGGTTTGAACTGCACCAGTCCACTTACATGCGGACTTTTGTCAGCCAAACATGGATCGAAAATATGGTATTCACTGGATGCAAAACCCACATATTCTTAGGCACTGGCTTAAAACGGGTTCTTCAAGGCCATTGGTGGGACTTAAGTATGGCATATTTGGGTATGTGCAGGGGTTCTGGAACCCATCCCCCATGTATTCTGAGGGATGACTATTAAACAATACGAAAAGGTAAAAGATATTTCACAACTGCAACAAAGTGACGTTACTAAAATGTTTGTAACTTCCAAATTGACTTTTCAACAATTACTGCAAGAAGCATGAATTAAAAACAGTCTATTTCAGCTGGAGACATCATGAGCTGCTTCATGGAAGCAGTGGAGCAGAAAGGCAAGAATAGGCATTGCATAACCCCATTAGAGAAGTCAAGATAGAAATCCATAAGCACATTGCCTCATTAAGAGAGAAGATGTAAATTACCTTTGGTTTCCTATGTGAAACTGAGTCTGAACAACCTGCAAAGCAGGGAGAAAAGTATTGGACTCCATCTTCTCCACAGACAGGATAGTAATACGATCGCAAACAGTTACAATTGGTATTACAGGAAGCTACCAAGTTGCCCAATTCTCCAGTCCTGTAAATAAGAAATGAAAGAAGCGTAAATGATCTATGTCATAACTTTTAACAGTTTAGAAGCACTGTTATATCTTACCATTCAGTCATTTATTCACTCACTCAACAATAATTACTAAACAAATAAAGCAAATAAAAAGACTTCCTTTGCACATAAAGCTTAACTTTTTGTCGAAGGAAAGCAGTAGAAACAATAGTCACATAGTATAGTATCTGCCAGTAATTAAAAATATAAGACAGAATAAGTGAAGAAAACAGAGTTTCTCATCTGGTGCCAGATAATTCTCTTGTGGGGTTGGTTCTATGGGCTGTAAAATGTTTAACGGCATCCCTGACGTTCACCAGATGCCAGTAGCACTCTCCTTCATTACAGCAACCAAAATGTCTCCACACAATGCCAAATAGCTCCAGGATGCAGACAGTGTTTAAAATTGGAAGGATGAACAAAATCATGCTGTTGAACATAATCATGTCATCCATGGGAAAACTGAGGTCCGAGGAGATTAACTTACTTTTCTTTCCTTACCAAATATAATTTTCTGGGTCCCCAAGCCCAGTGCCATTTCAAACTGCCTCTTAAAGAAAACATCTCTAATATAAAGAGTTACACTAATCAAAAATGCATCCCTAGTAACTCATTTGTTTATTTATGCACTCAAACAACATATACTGAGCAACTGCTAGTCCCTATGCTAGGTAATGGGAATACAAAGCCAAATAAGACTGTTTCTGTCCTCAAGGATTTCACAGTGTAGAAGTAGCGATGGACATCGATAATTATTCACTCACATGCTAAGTGTTGTTACAGATATCTGCAAAGTGCCTTTTAGAAGTGTCAAGGAAGGACACCTAACACAAGCCAAAGTTTAGAGAAGAGGGGCTGGAGGAGCTACTGCCTGAGATGCGATTTAAAGAATGAGTAAAAGGCTAGGCACAGTGGCTCATGCCTGTAATCCCAGCATTTTGGGATGCCAAAGCGGAAGGATCACTTGAAGTTGGGAATTCGAGACCAGCCTGGTCAACATGGTAAAACCTAGTGTCTACTAAAAATACAAAAATTAGCTGGGTGTGGTGGCAGGCACCTGTAGTCCCAGGTACTCAGGAGTTTGAGACAAGAGAATCTCTTGCACCCACGAGGCGGAGGTTTCAGTGAACCAAGATCATGCCATTGCACTCCAGCCTGGGCAACAGAGTAAGACTCCGTCTCGAAAAAAATGAAAAATTAAGAATGAGTAAGAGTTAGACAATCAAATGGGAAAAGGGAAACACACTTCATCGAAAAAGCGGATACAAAGGCATAGAGTATAGAAGCAGCATCCTCTGTGGAGAAATGTGAATGATATCTGAGGCACAGAGTGATAGGAAATGTAGCTGGAGAGGAATCAAGGACCAGTTTAATTGAGAGCAACATGGGCCTGACAAAAGACAATCATTAAGGTATTTTTACACTGGAAAGTGACATTGTCAAAAGTTTGCTTTAAAGAAATAATTCTAGGAGTTGTATAGATTATGAATTTGAAGAAAGGGGACCAGTTACAATAACCCAGACAGTAGGTTATGACAATATAAAGGAGAACTAAAACAGAACCTAAGGAAGCAGATTTTAAAAAGTTTTAGACGTAGAATCAGTAAGATTTGGTGATGGATTGATTGAAGACTACTCTCCCTGTTAAGAATGGAAGAGGCTACTCAAGAGGCTGAGGCAGAAAGATCACTTGAGCCTAGGAGTTTGAGGCTGCAGTGAGTTATTATTGTGCCACTGCTCCCTAAAAAAAAGAAAAATGGAAGAGTCAAGGATGACTCCTAGCATCTAACTTGGTATTTAGGTACAGGAGAACAAGTTTTGGAGAAGAGATGATGAGTACGGTATTATACGTATTGATATTAAGAGTCTCTCAAATTTAGTAAAGAAATCTTAAATAGAGCTAGATTTCTTAATATTCTTTTGGACATAAATGCAGCTGAAACCATGAGTATTTATAAGATCAGCCATATAGTGTGTGGAGTGAGAAGAGTACTGAGGTCTTGGGAGTCCACTTATTTAATAAACATATAATGAACACCAATTATGTGCTAGACTACTTAAAGTGGTAGAATTATATTTAAAAGAAAGAAGGAGCTACAGCTAGAACAATAAATGACAGACAGAAGCAGAGAGAGAGAAATAGATGAAAGGAAGAGAATGATGGAGGGAAGAAAAAAAGGGGAGGGAGGGAGGGAAAAAGGGAGGAAGAGAGGCAGGAAGAAAGAGAGAAGGAAGGGATTGGCGGGAAAGGAAGGGAGAAAAGGAAGGGAAGGGAAAGAGAAAAAGAAAGGAAAAGGGAAGGAGGGAGGGAGAGAAGGAAACTTCTGTACCATGATGCTAACTTTCTTGTATCAAGGGTCAAACACAGAAGTGACTAAATCAGTAGGGAGTCTGAAGAAAAAGTGATCAAAATAGTCTGCCTGCAGTCTCTTCTTATTCAAATCTATTCCACAGGATGCTGCCAGATTTATCTTTATCAAGTGTGATGATTCTACTCACAAAAGCAATCCCTAGAGTGTCTGCTCACAGAGCTCATAACATAGATGCAGAAATAAGATAGAGAAAAACCATCCCTGCAACTCTAGAAATAGCCTTTACACAATAATTTTTAAAGTTCCCAATGTATAATTCCCATACTATTGATAAATAATTACTGAGATCATAGTTTAAGATAGCATGATGCAAATTATAGTAGAAACAAAGAAATATATCTTATATTCCTTAATATCAAGGGTTGGTCACATTAGTCTATGTATTTTACAAAGGTTTACTTCATGAGGTAAGTAGAAAACTATTAGTAGAAAAATAGCAGATGCTTGTGAAGATTATTAAATTTTCTTAGTGTATCCATATTATTTTAAAAATATTTATAATATCATATTTTAAAAGGTTTAATAGTTTTTTAATATAATAAAAGTACATGTATAAACATATTTATGGTTTTCACAAGTAGAATTCAAACATTAATTTCTTATTTAAATACAAAGTATTATTCTATAATTATGCTTCTTAAATGTTCTTTGTATGAATATTCCCAACTTTTAATAATATATCAATTATCTAAACTAGAAACAAAACTACATGTTCTTACATAGGCAAAAAAGCTTTCCAATTTTTTAAAACTTCAGTTTCTTACCGTTTAAGAAAACATATGCTTAGAAATGCTTAGTCTATTATTCTGGTATTATTATCAAAAACACTGAAATGTACTTACCCATTATATGATTCAGATACACCAGCAAATGGCTCATTTTCACATTTGGCATAAATAAATACAAAACTCAGCATAAGTGCAACTCCAGATGTGAACAATGCAAACTTCATTGTGTTTTTACATGTCATTTTGAATTTTGAAACAAGGACACCACCTAAAATTTGACCGAGAGCAGCTCCAGGAATTAAAACAGCCCCTAATAAGAAAAAAGAATGTAGACTGTGAGAAAACATAGACATAAACTCACCCATACTGACAATTGGAAAACATCAAAAACAAGTGCCAATATGGTTTTAACATATAAAAATATTCACTTGATATAGAAATATGTGTACAAATGACTTAACAGGTCCATCAATAGGGAATTAATCAAATTAATGTATTGAACGTTAAGATTAATACACATTCTCTTTAGTCATTTTAGCCTTTGTCTTTCTCTAGTTCATACAATAGATTGCCAAATGTCAGAAAAATCAGAAATTTTTACCAAAATTAAGTTTAATTTTTTTTTTTTTAGACAGAGTCTCATTCTGTCACCCAGGCTGGAGTACAATGGCACAAGCTCAACTCACTGCATCCTCCACTTCCCAGGTTCAAGTTATTCTCCTACTTCAGCCTCCCAAGAAGCTGAGACTATAGGCACATGCCACTACACCCAGCTAATTTTTATGTTTTTTGGTAGAGACAGGATTTCACCATGATTGCCAGGCTGGTTTTAGTTTAAATTTCAATGAGGGGCTATCCCAAATTATACATCATCCCAATAAACATTTAATATGGTAAAGTAAAAATTTTAGATTAAGTTAAAATAAAGAAAATGTTTTACCTCCAAGAGTAGCTGCAAAGCTGGATGTCAATCCAAATTGATTTTCTATAAATTTAGGTAAAAATGTAGCAAATCCAGTAGTAATTAAGGCTTCTGAAGAAGTTGATAGAACTAAACACATAAAGACACCATTCTTCATCAAATTCTAAAGAAAAAAATACAGTTCCTCAAATGAATAGCTATGATTATACTGCAAAGTACAGAGTTAGAAGGTTAGCATGGCAAATTTTTACTAAATGTAATACAATCATCTATAAAATTTCATTTCCTCTAGAACAATACAATCATCTACAAAATTTCATTTCTTCTAGAACAAAAATATAACAATGGATAATTAATAGATTTACACATACATGATGAGAAAATTTATATGTGGAATACCTAGAAAATTGATAGATAATTCCTCAGTATGGTGGTTATGCTTTTATTGTATTCAAAGGACCAGGGAAAGAAGGTAAAGGCCTTCTTAGAAAAGTTCCCTTCCCCAGTCTTACTGTAAGTCTTCACACTAGAAATCTACCACCTATTTGGTGTTTTATTATGTTTTGAATTCCTATGTCCAGTAAACAAAGAATTTGAGACTATGAGCACAGATGAGAATGGTCTCTAAGTATCAAATTCATAGTATTGTTCCATGATTAGACTCAGCAATTAAGAACCTTAGAAACACAGTTAAGCAACTTTAAATAGGTGTCTATATGGCTAGATCTCTCAGAATCTTATTTACTTACAAAGGGAAGTTTGGAGGTTAACTATATTAATATATTTAATCAGAAAATGAAAACCAAATTATAGTTCTCAAGTATCAAATGCCAAAAAATTTTCCATAAAACCAAGCAAAACACAAACACACACACACACACACACACACACACAGGTCACAAAGGAGCAAGATGAGAGCATTAGAAGTCAGAGCCACATAATCTAAGACTGACAAAGGGAGGGAAAAGTACCTGAAAATATGCAATAATTTAAAATAATTAAAATAACGGTATTTTAAAAAATTGTCTTCAGATTGAAAATAATGGATTCTCGAGAAGAATTAATGAAAAAAGATATATACTTCAACATAACTAAATAAATTTCCTGTAATCAAAGATAAATGAAAAAACTTACCAACATACAGATGAAAAGAATAAGTCAGAATCACACTAACATGAAACTTCTCAAATACAACACAATTAAGTAGAAAAAAGCAAACAATATCCATAGACTACTGGGATTAAAGAGGAATGATCCAAAAGTATTCACCTAGTCAAACATATTATTCAGACATTCAAGGATATCTAGGCAGTATCTTATCCAAGGAAAACCAACAACAAAATGTTGAATTCATAGAGATTGAAATCAGAATAGAGATCTCTAAGCAGGAGGACATAAGGATTAAAAAAAAGTAATGGTCAGTAATGACTCTCAATAGTAATGTTAGTTAAAGTTTACAAGATAAATTAAATAGGAATAGTGAAATATAACAGAACTACTATAAGAGAAAATAACAGTAGTTGCAATTAAAGCACAAACAATATCAGCCAAACACAAGAATGCGCATGTATGGTGGGGAGAGTTGAAAGATGGGCTAAGTGGAGAAGTATAAACATTTTAAGGCTTTTATTTGACAAGAAGCCAAAAACAATGAAAAGCAAACAATTTCACCTTTTGAAAAAGTAAAATTATAAAGTCCCTTATGAATAAAACTTTTATAACACTAAATAGAAAGAATACTTTTCTGCTGAGCACAACTGAATGGACCATAACACTTTTGTTCTGTAGTCTCAAATTCAAAACAAGTTACCACTAACTACCTCTTTCACAAAAGAAAAATATTGATTCAGAATTCTCAAATATATTTATAATTCTGTGATAATTGACAAATCAATTTCACAAGGAAAATGTCATGGAATAATGGGCTATTAGTATTAACAAGGAATCAGTGAATATTGATACTGCCAATAAAACAACTCATGCTCTTTCAACCATTCTACCCTGGAATAGTTTTCATTTACTCAAAGGACAATAAAACTGAATCGAAAGAGTTGTTTATAAGAGCTCAAACTATTGTAAATAAGCAAACAAAATTGTATTATGAAAAGATGGTGTCTGCGTGTGTGTGTGTGTGTGTGTGTGTATGTGTATTTCTATGTATATACACATGTGTGGTTATATGTGCATATATAATATATACACACATCTACACATATGTACATGTGGTTGTGTGTGTGTATATGTGTGTGTATAAGACTGAGAGAGAGACAGAGAAGAGTTTTATTTTACCTTTAGAGCAGCTGGAAAATCTTTAATACTTTTTCCAAATTTCTCATCTGCATTATTATTACCCTGATGAGCCTGGGAAGTTTTTCCAGCTTGAATCTCTGCTGTACCTAAAAAGAAAAAAACAATAGTAAATGAACTTGCTCTATCACTTTATTCCTTATGTAAAAAGTGCTTACTTTTTAATTGACATAGACTTCCACTAGTATATAAATGCTGTAACATAAGAGGCCAGTTCTTCTCTGTCAATAAAATTGTTCAAATATCTATGTCTGTAATCAGGATACCCCAAGAACTGTATTCATTACCACTAGGTAAGGAAGTCCCAACCAGTCTAAACATTAAAATGAGACAATTTTGCTCCAATCACATATCTATGCTTTTCATTTTAAAATCTCTTAACATTTTTTCTTCCTTTCAAGTTGTTCTCTTTTTGATCCTTTATATATTAAAGTGCTTTTGTGGCTTTTTTCCACTGCTCTATTAATCCTAAGATGCTTGACAAATGAAATATTTACCATCTTATTACCATGTCTCTTGGATTTTTAATAATGGTACTGCCAATAAATCTGAGAAAATAGTCAACATGTGGAATTATAAATGAATGGCTCAGGGTAGAAATGAGTTAATGACTCTACCTACTCACAGTCTGTCAGATTTTCTCTTGCCCATTTCCAAAAGGTAATAATCTATCCTGTTGCAAATAACAATGTAAACAACTAAATACCTTCAACCTAAAGAAAAATACTTCTACAGATATGTATTTTAACTTCATGATTATACAGAAGTAAGAGCTCATAGACAAAAATTAATATTCTTTTTTATTAACCTTTCCTTGTTATATAGAATATTTAGTATTCAAGTCATAGGTGGTGGCTCACGCCTGTAATCTTAGCACTTTGAGAGGCTGAGGTAGGCAAATCAACTGAGCTCAGGAGTTCAAGACTAGCCTGGCCAAGATGGCAAAACCCCGTCTCTACCAAGAATACAAAAATTAGCTGAGTGTGCTGGCACATGACTGTGGTCCCAGCTACTCAGGAGGCTAAGCCAGGAGAATTGCTTGAACCCAAGAGTGAGAGGTTGCAGTGAGCGGAGATCGCACCACTGCACTCCAGTCTGGGCAACAGAGGAAGGCTGTCTCAAAAAAACCCAAAAAGAACAAAGAAAGAAAGAAAGCAAAGAAGAAAGAAAGAAAAGGATGTTTAGTATTCACATACAGTAAAAAAGTAAATAAGTACACTACAAAAAGACTTTGATGATAATTGAAAAAAAAAGTACTTGCACATTTAACTACAAGCAATTAACATGAATCATTTAAAGCAGATTGAAATTAATGACTAATTGAATAAAACATAGTTTAAAAGATATTGTATCTTGCATACACATAAAGCAGAATTCCAGATAAAACAGAAACAAATTTAGTGAGTACTAAGAAGGTGAATATTCATAGTTTCATTATTAATTGGAAATTGAAAAACCCCATGAATATTAAGATTGTTACCCAATATTTTCTAAAATGAAGAATATTCAAAAGTTTACATAGGCAGACACTTGAGAGTCTATAAAACAAACTGGATGAATCTATAGTTCTTATTAATCATACAGAAAATAACAATTGGCCTACAATTAAAATAAACCTCTCTGGTTTTAAAGAAAGCATTTTTACCTGGTAAATGTTTCGGAAAGCAAGAAAAAGGTATTATTAAAGACCAAGCAAAGATCCATGATAGAATAAATCCAATCCACCAAGCTCCCAGCCATCGTGGATCATCCTCAGTGATATCAGTGCTATTTGATAGGAAAACAAGAGGTAAAAGTCAACTTTACCTTATTAATTAAAACTCAGTTAAGATAATTATATATTTTATACTTCAAGTTCATCTAATAGAATTTACTATAATATCCAACATTTTAATGGTGCCATTATGAAGAATCAGAAAACAGGTAGCAGGCATAAATGAGAGTTATAAGAATAATGGTTTACAAAATGTTTAAAAATGGCAAATATGACATAAAAGTTTAAAATATCTAATAGTAAATTGAGAACTATTTGGGAAGATACATAAAATTTCTCAACATTCTTTAACTTTGGCTAAATTTTCTTCTCTACTGTATTAAATTAAATATATATCACAGCAATCACTGATCTATGTTAAAAGCCCATAGACTGTGCTTCATTCAATTAGTGCATTTCTTTAATGTAAAATTATTCTTAAAGTGACTTTATCTATTTACTTATTTGAAATGGTCTCAGTCTGTCACCCAGGCTGGAGTGCAATGGCATGATCATAGTTCACTGCAGCTTTGAACTTCTGTGCTCAAGTGATTCTCTCATCTTAGCCTCCCAAGTAGCTTGTAAGCTGCTATAGCTACAAGCCACTCCTGGCCTCAAGCGATCCTTACATTTGACCTCCCAAAGTGCTAGGATTACAGGAATGGGCCACCATGCCCAGCCAGCATTCTTATATTTTAATATACTTTGGCCCTTTCCAAAAATACACTAATCCTACAATCCATGTAATTTTCCACTAAAATTAAAATGTCCTTTCTTAAATCTCTGGGTTTACTACTTCAAGAGTTCTTCTGCATGCCTTTTTAAAGGCTGTGAAAGATTAACCTAGGACTAACAGTTTAAAGAACAAATCACATGCCTATGACCACAGTTTTGTATTCACTGCAATACAGTGAATTGCAGTGCAGGTCATGTACAGGATTGTACAGTTACTATTCCCAGTGGCAAAATGAAAAAAATATGACCTCAGCAAAGGCACAAATTTCTCTAACCAAAAAATGGAGAAGGTAACTAACTCAGTGTTGAATTTTGGAGTCAAAGAGATCACTTTAATCTATGTCTTAGCCACTTACCAACCTGTGCGTATCAACTATTATTAAATAAGATAACACATAAAAAACATGGTGTCTGGTACATAGTATAGGACAAATAAATATTATCTATTATTATATTATTAACCTTCATTGTCATTGTCGTTAAAATGGTGTAATTGTGATCTCTATGGCATTATCAGAGTTACTATGGAACATTTTCTGACGATAGTAACTCCGATAATGCCATAGAAGGGAGGAAGGAAGGAAGGAGGGAAGAAGGAAGGAAGGGATCATAGACTCTTGAGACTCTCCAGACTATCTAGTCACAACTAAATCTATGGAAAATATTGTTAATTTCTATTGAATTCTTATTTTTGAACAATGCATGAGGTCCTAAATATATATTTTTTAAAATTTCACCAAATGATTTTTATTAAACATCCTTATTTACGAAAATATGTTATTATAATAAAAGATGGTATGGCATTGATCCAAAAGGCAATACAGCCAAATATAAGAATTCTTTGTATTCAGCTTTGTTTCCTGAATAGTTTCTGATGCTATACTGAAGGAAGTACTGTGAAAATGTTCTGTCTATGACGTTGGCATAATTAAAATAAAATAAATTTAAATAAAAGAAAAATTGATACTGCCTTGCCTTTCACCCATAGCAACATCAATGTACATGGTTAGCAGCTGTCCTCCCAATACGTAGCCAATAGCAGGGCCTAAGATTGACATAGCGTAACCAGTTCCTAGAAGATGAACAAAGACATTGAATACAGTCATACGTATAACCTCACTTTGCATGCCTAACAGTGAAAACAAATGTTTTACTGTAGAAAAATCTAAACAATTAAACATATCAAAATCACACGTATTTTCACTAAAACAATACCATTTGAATCAATAATCAAGTCAAGGAGCCTAAAATATATAACTCAGGGTAAAAGCTATTTGTAGTAATAATTAGAACAAAACTAAAAATTACAAATCCATGGAAAGTGTTGTTAACTGGTGGTAGAGGTAGTATATCTACTATTTATCCTTTACTCATAGTGATCATAAGTACTGTTTACAATATCATGGAAGAAAACAATGTGAGCAAACTGAAATGAGAAGCCTTTTCCACTGCACCGCTCAGACAGAATTTTTTATTTTGCACTATAGCAGCTGACTTCAAATCTGGATCTGCTGAGAAGTTTCTTTCTTAAAAGTAAGCCATTAGTTTAAATTTTTTCTCTTAGGGACTTTCTCCATTTTTACTTGCAGTAGAATTAAATGGAGTTTATTTCTATCTGTGAGATATTTTACATGTTGCCATATATAACTCTAAATTTTAATAAAACAAAACTTATTTGACCAGTCATGTCTTTTTACTGTTGTTGCTGCTGTTTATTTAAGCTCCCAAGTATCTTGGAAATTCTGTTGAATCTAGTTTCCCCTTTTTTCCTTTTATTTTTTAGTTGACACATAACCATTTTACATTTTAGTGGGTACAGAGTTATGTATCAATACGTCTATAAAAAATGTGTAATGATCAAATCACATTAATTAGCACACCCATTATCTCATACATTTATAATTTGTGTTGGGAACTTTCAATGTCCTCTATTTTAGCTTTTTTAACATAAACAATAAGTAATGGTTAACTATATTCAATCTATAGTGCCACATAGAACACTAGTGCTACATACCTCCCCTTCCCATATCTTTCCCAGCCTTTAATAACCATAATTCTCTCAAATTCTATGAGCTGATTTTTTTTTTCTTTTTAGCTCCCATCAGTGAGAGCATGCAGTATTCATCTTTTCTGCCTAACTTGCTTCATTTAACGGGATATTCTCTAGGCTCATCCATGTTACTATGAATAACAGGATTTTTTTTTTATGGCTGAATAGTATCTTGTTGTGTATACATTTCACATTTTCTTTATCTAATCTATATCTCTTGATGAATATTTAGCTTGGTTCCATCTCTTAGCTATTGTGAAAAAAGCATGAGGATACAACTATCTCTTCAATACACTGATTTCCTTTACCTTGGATCTTACCTAATAGTAAGATTGCTGGATCATATGGTAATTATACTTTCAGTTTTTGAGAAATCTCTATACTATTTTCCATAATGGCTGTACAAATTTACATTCTCACCAACAGTGTATAAAAAAGTTTCCTTTTCTCTGCATCTTCATCAGCATTTGATATTTTGTCTTTGTGATAATAGCCATTCTAATTGAGGTGAGATAATGTCATTGTGACTTTGATTTGCATTTCCCTGATCATAATTGATGTTGAGCAGTTTTTAATATAACTGGTGGCCATCTGTATATCTTATTTTGAAAAATGGCTACATATTCTTTGCTTATTTTTTAATTAGATTATTTGGACTTTTTGCTCTTGAGTTGTTAAAGTTCCTTATATATTCCGGATATTAGTCTCTTGTTGGATGAACTGTTTGCAAATAATTCCTTCTATTTTATAGGTTGTCTCTTCGATCTGATGATTGTTTCTTGTGCTGTGCAGCAACTTTTTAGCTTGTTATAGTCCCATTTGTCTAATTTTGTTTTTCTTGCCTATGTTTTTGTAGTCTTAACCATAAAATCTCTGCCTGGACCAATTATTAAAGTGTTTCCACTATATTTTCCTCTAGTAATTTTTATAGTTTTGAGTCTTACATTTAAGTCTTGAATCATTTTTGAGTTGATTTTTTTTATATGGTGTGAGATAGAGGTCTAGTTGTATTCTTCTGCACACTGACATCCAGTGATTACAGCACCATTTATTAAAGAGGCCCCAGTGTATATCCTTAGTATCTTTAGTAAAAATTAGTTGGTCATAAATACATGGATTTATTTCTGGGTTCTCTATTCTGTTCCATTGATCAATGTGTCTGTTTTGATACAAACACCATCCTTTTTTAGTTACTAAAACTTTGTTGTATAATTTGAAATCAGACAGTGTGCTGCTTCCAGCTTTGTTCTTTGTGCTCAGGATTGCTTTGGCTATTTGGCATCTTTTCTAATTCCATATGAATTTTAGGACTGTTTTTCCATGTCTGTGAAAAGTGACATTGCAATTTTGATAGGGATTGCATTGAATCTGTAAATTGCTTTGGGTAATACAGTCATTTTAACAATATTCATTCTTTGAATCCATGAGCACAGGATTCCTTTCCATTTTTTCTGTCCTCAGTTTCTGTCATCAATGTTTTGTAGTTTAGTTTTTCTTTAACTATTCTCATCTCCTGGGTTAAATTTATTCCTTTGCATTTCTTTGTAACTATTATAAATGAGATTACTTTCTTAATTTCTTTTTCAGCTAGTTCATCATTGGTGTAAAGAAACATTACTGATTTTTCATGTGACTTTGTACCCTGAAACTTCACTGAATTTATTTAATAGTTCTAAGAGTTTTTTTGTTGTTGGAGTCTTTAGATGTTTCTATATAAGATTATGCCATCTGTGGAGAGAGACAATTTGGCTTCCTCTTCTCCAATTTGGATGTCCCTTATTTCTTTCTTTTGCCTAAGGGCTCTGAATAGAACCTCCAGTACCATGTTGAATAAGAGTGATGAAAGTGGGCTTTTAGCCAGGCCTGGTGTCTCACGCCTGTAATCCCAGCACTTTGGGAGGCCAAGGAGGGTGGATCTCCTGAGGTCAGCAGTTCAAGACCTGCCTGGCCAACATGGTGAAACCCTGTCTCTACTAAAAATACAAAAAATAGGCAGGCATGGTGTGGGCACCTATAATACCAGCTACTTGGGAGGCTGAGGAAAGATAATTGTTTGAACTAGGGAGTCAGAGGTTGCAGTGAGCCAAGATCGCACCACTGGACCACAGCCTGGGCAACAAGAGTAAGACTCCATCTCAAAACAAAACAAAAAGAAAGTGGGCTTTCTTGTGTTTCAGTTCTTAGAGGAAAGGCTTTCAGCTTTTTCCCATTCAGTATGTTAGCTGTGGGTTTGCCATATATCACCTTTATTGTGTTGATGTATGTTCCTTTTACACTTGGGAATTTTCATCATGAAGGAATGTTGAATTTTATCAAATACATTTCTGCATCTATTGAGATGATCATGTGATATTTTTTGTCCTTCATTCTATTTATGTGATATATCACATTTATTGATTTCCATAAGATGAACTACTTCTTGCATCCCTGAGATCAATTCCACTTGATCACAGTATATTATTTTTTGATGTGCCATTGAATTCGGCTAGCTATAACTTTGTAGAGGATTTCTATATCTACATTCATTAGGGATATTGGCCTTTATATTCTGTCTTTCTCTGGTTTTGGCATCAGGGTAACACTGGCCTTAGAATAAGTTATGAAGAATTCTCTCTTCTTCAACTATTTGGAATAATTTGAAAAGAACTGGTGCTAAGTTCTTCTTTGCAAGTTTCATAGAATTCAGCAGGGAAGCCATACAGCCCTGGGCTTTTGATTCTTGGGAGACTTTTTATTATTGATTGAATCTCATTACATGTTATTTGACCATGTTTTGCATTTCTTCCTGGTTAAATCTTGATAGGTTGTATGTATCTGGGAAGTTATCCGTTTTCTATAGGTTTTTCAATTTGTTGGATGTATTTGTTCATAGGACTAATACTCCTTTGTTTTTCTGTGGTATCATTTGTAATGCCTTCTATTTTGTTTCTGATTTTACTTATTTAGATCTTCTCTCTTTTTTTTTGGTCTAGCTAATGGTTTTATTTTATCTTTTCCAAAAACCAATTTGTATTTCATTGATCTTCCATATTGTTTTTTAAACTCTCATTTAGTTCTGTTATGGTCTTTATTATTTCTTTCCTTCTACTAATTTTGGGTTTGTTTTGTTCTTGCTTTTTCATTTCCTTGAGGTACATCATTAGGCAGTTTATTTGAAATCTATTTTTATGATGTAGGTGTTTCTTGATATAAACTTCCCTGTTAGCGTTGCTTCGCTGTATCTCATAAGATTTGGTTTATAGTATCTCTACTTTCATGTGAATTCCTTCTTAATTTCTTCATCAACATATTGGTTGCTCAGGAGCATGATGTTTAATTTCCATGTATGTGTACAGTTTCAAAAGTTTCTCATTGATTTCTAGTTTTGTTTCATTGTAGTTTAAGAATATACCTAATATATTATCCATACTTAAAAGTTTGTTGAGACTTGTTTTGTGGCTTCTTATGGCCTACCCAAGAGAATGTTCCATGTGCTGAAGAGAAGACCATGTATCCTGTAGCTGTTGAATAAAATGTTCTGTAAATACCTGTTAGGTCAATTTGGTCTATATTAAAGTTTAAATCCAATATTATTCACTGATTTTCTGTCTAGATGATCTTCCCAGTGCTAAAAGTGGGATGTTAAAGTTCCCAACTGTTATTATATTGGGGTCCATTTCTTTAACTCTAATAATACTTGATTTATGTATGTGCATTCTCTGGTGTTGGGTGCATATTCAATTATAATTGCTATATCTTCTTGGTAAATTTATCAATTAGTAATTATAAAATGATATTCTTGTTTCTTTCTTGTATTTTTTGACTTAGACTATTTTGTCTCACTTTAGTATAACTTTTCCCACACACTTTTGGTTTACAATTACACTAAATATCTTTTTTATCCCTCTACTTTCAGTCTAAGTGTGTTTTACAGTTGAAATGAGTTTCTTTTAGACAGCATATGGTTAGATATACTTTCTTAATTCATTCAGCCTATATATATTTTCAATTAGGGAACTTAAACTATTTACATTCAAGGTTGTTATCATTAATAGGTGAGGTCTTCTGTCATTTTGTTAATTGTTTTCTGATCATTTTATATATCTTTTGTTCATTTCTTCCCCTTTTGTTCATCTTTGTAGTTCGGCAGTTTTCTGTAGTGATAACATTTGACTCCTTTCTTTTTCTTGAGCATCTTCTCTGCCATTGAGGTTTATACTTTTACTTGTGTTCAGGATGGTAATTGCCCTTTTGCTTCCAGATGTAGGACTCCCTTAAGCATTCTTTGTAGGCTGGTCTAGTAATGATGCACTCCTTCAGTTTTTGCTTACCCGAGAAAGACTTTATTTCACCTTTATTTCTGAAGAATAGCTTTCCTGGATATGCTATTTTTGACTGACAGCTGTGTTCCCCCCAACCCCCAGACCCCTGCCTTTGAGCATTCTTAAATATATCATCCAGTTCTCTCCTGACCTGTAAGGTTTTTGCTAAGAAATATTTCTGATGGGAATTCCTCTATATGTGACTTGATGCTCTTCCCTTGCTATTTTCAGAATTATCTTTTTGTTTGACATTTGCCAGTTTGAATATAACATACCTTGAAAATGACCCTTTTAGGTTGAATCTATTTGGGAATCACTGAGCTTCCTGTATCTGGATGTCTAATTTCTCACCCACGAATTGGGATGTTTTCAGCATTATCTCATTATATGGATTTTCTATACTTTTTCCTGTTTCTTCTTCTTCTGTAATTCTTAAAATTCAAATATTTGTTTACTTAATGGTGCCCATATGTCACATAAGCTTTCTTTCTTTTTTTTTTTTTCATTTTGTTTTCTGTTTTTTCTGACTCGGTTATTTCAAAACACTTCTCTTCAAGATCAGAAATTCTTTCTGTTTGATCTAGTCTATTGTTAAAGTTCTCAACTGTAATTTTTCTTTCAACTACACTTGTAATTTCATTCATTTCATCAGTTGTCTGATTTCTATTTGGTTCTTTTTAATATCTATCTTTCTTGAATTTCTCTTTCAGATCATGAATTGTTTCCTTGATTTCTTTGTATTGTTTATTTGAGTTTTTTAATAAGCCTATGTTACACTTTACTTCTAAAATAAACAAAAAATAAGATACAGTGAAACTGAGATAGTTTAAAGAGTAAACTTACCTATATAGAGAGAAGATTTGTGTGTGGGCACAGAATCATCAAGAAAGGCTGTTCCCAGAGTATAGAGAGGCGTTCCTCCTGCCCCCAGCAACAGTTGTCCCAAGATGAAGACATACATGTAGTTAGAAAGTGAAGAAGTTGAAGAGGTACAACTCGTACTATTCCTTCTTGTTGTGCAAGTGTCTTTGGGGAAAAATAAAATGGAATTGTGAATTTATAGAAATTTAGCTAATACTTTAAATTTCTATCACATAAATTATATTTGCCTAGTATAATATAACATTATTTATTTCTTCCAATCATTTTACTTCAATTTAAACTACTGAAAAATACATCAAAAGAAAAATATGCTTTCTTACCCCAGCCTGCCCTCACTTTATGAAGGTAACCCCTAATTGTCTCTGTCACTTAGATGGGAATAACCACTGTTAAGAGTTCTTTTCAGTTTTCCAGACATTCACTCATACGTTTGCATGTTGTATACCCATGTAATTTTTTTTTACACAATTATAGTCATAATAAAGCATACTATCTTTATATTCAACAATGTCCACTTTTCACTTATTATGTTGTGGGCATCTTTGATATTTGCCCTTAAACCTGTATTTAAATTTATTTGTTGGCACTGTCATAATATTCCACAGCATAAATGTCCTGTAATTTTATTACCTAGTCCAACACACATATATAATAATAAATATTGTTAATATTATATTGTATTATACACAGTTTACATCATTTTGTTATTTCTATTAGAATGTTGTGATGTATATATTTTTTTAAGTTTACCCTGTCACATTTTGTGCAAGCCTATCTATAGGACAGGTTATGAAGAGTGAAACTGCTAGGTCAAAGTGAATGAATGTTTGTATTTTGATACTGACAAACTGCTTTATCAAAAAGTTATACAAATATGCAATCCCCAACAATTTATTAACACTTTACATAATAAAACTTAAATGACTATCAATCTCATTGGTTAAAATATATATATATATATATATATATATAATTTTTTCATTTCCTTTTTAAAAATCATCTGAAATTAAGCATTTTTCCATACATTTGTTGTGGCTTGCATTTTTTTCTGTGAACTAATTTTTCAATTAGTTCAATTTTCCTAGGTTCTGAGTTTAATATATGACTCTTCCTATTCCATAATTATACAATGGTTTTATTCTAGCATTTATTATTTTATTTAGATATAAGACAGGTGGATGAACATATACAAACAGAATGGTTCACATGGCTATGTCTATGTAATGTGTGTGCATATATTGCAAAAAAAGCCTCAGAAGAAAAGTAGGTCAGAGGTCATCTTCTGCAGCTCCGGCAAATACATTAAGCCCATTAGCCCAATCCAGGTGATTGTATTAAGCCAATTAGCTCAGCACCAGTGATTGCAATAAGCCAATTAGATCAGCTCAGGTGAATATAATCAGTCAATTAGCTAATTTGTGAAAGCAGAGGCATCCAGGTAGACCATAAGTAGAAAATGTGAGGGACAAAATCCAAGATGGCTGAATAGGAACAGCTCTGGAGTGCAATTCCCAGCAAAAACACAGAGGGTGAGTGATCACTGCATTTCCAAATGAATTTTTACTGCCCACAGACCAGGAGATTCCCGGGCAGAAAAGTGCCACAAGTCTCCAGCACAGCTATTTTAGCTGGTGCAGTGGATCTCCACACAAAAACTCACACAAATCTGGGGGCCATTTCAACTGGCGCCGGAAATGCCTGGGAGACGAGATGCCCATTCAACTGAATAAAAGGGGGCTGAAACAGGGAGCCAGGTGATCTGGCTTGGCAGGTCCCATCCCCACAAAGACCAGCAATCTGAAATTCTCTGGATTGAGAGTTTCACAGCAAGCTGGACCCGGCACGGTCCAGGGCGTCTGCCATTACCAAGGCAGTCCACCATTACTGAGGCAGTCCGCCATTACTGAGGCAGTCTGCCATTATCAAGATAATCTGCCATTACTGAGACATACCGCCATTACCGAGGCAGTTCTAACTATACCTCTATAAACAAAACCGCAAGGAAGTTCACACAGCAGCTAGGCAGAGCCCATGGCAGCTCAGCACTGCCTATGCCAGCAGACTGTGACTAGGGTACCTCCTCGCTAGGCAGGGCATCTCTGAAGAAAGGCAGCAGCAACAGACTTAAACATACCTGCCCAGCAGCTCTGAGCAGAACAACAGAGCTCACAGCTCAGCACTTGAGCTCCTATAAAGGACAGACTATCTCCTCAGGCAGCTCCCCAAACCCCATATATCCAAATAGACACCTCATAAAAGAGAGCTCAGGCTGACATCTGGCAGGTATCCTTCTGGGACAAAGAAAACAGAAGAATAAACTGGCAGCAACCCTTACTGTTCTGCAGCCCCACAGGTGATCCCCAGGCAAGCAGGGTCTGGAGTGGACCTCCAGCAGTCCTACAGCAGAGGGGCCTGGCTGTTAGAAGGAAAATTAAGAAACAGAAAGAAATAACTTCATCATCAACAAAAAGGATGTCCACTCAGAGACTCCATCCAAAAGTCACCAGCTACAAAGACCACAGGCAGATAAATCCACAAAGATGGAAAGAAACCAGCACAAAAAGGATAAAAAACCAGAATGCCTCTCCTCCTCCAAGGGATCACAACTCCTCACAAGCAAGGGAGCAAGGCTGGAGAATGAGTCTGATGAATTGACAGAAACGGGCTTCAGAAAGTGGGTAATAACAAACTTCTCTGAGCTAAAAGAATATGTTCTAATCCAATGCAAAGAAACTAAGAACCTTGAAAAAGGTTTGACAAAATGCTAACGAGAATAACAGCTTAGAGAAGAAAGAAATGAATTGATGGAGCTGAAAAACACAACACGAGAACTTCACGAAGCATACACAAGTTTCAAAAGCTGAATTGACCAAGCAGAAGAAAGGATATCAGAAACTGAATATCAACTCAATGAAATAAAATGACAAGGCAAGATTAAAGAAAAAAGAGTAAAAAGAAATGAACACAGCCTCCAAGAAATATGGAATTACATGAAAAGACCTAATCTACATTTGACAAGTGTACCTGAATGTGATGGAGAGAATGAATCCAAGCTGGAAAACACTCTTCAGGATATTATCCAGGAGAACTTCCCCAACCTAGAAAGGCAGGCTAATATTCAAGTCCAGGAAATACAGAGAACACCACAAAGTTATTCCTCAAGAAGAGCAACCCCAAGGCATATAATTGTCAGATTCACCTGAGTTGAAATACAGGAAAAAATGCTAAGAGCAGCCAGAGAGAAAGGTCGGGTTTACCCACAAAGGGTAGCCCATCAGACTCATAGTGGATCTCTCTGCAGAAACCCTATAAGCCAGAAGAGAGTGGGGGCCAATATTCAACATCCTTAAACAAAAGAACTTTCAACCTAGAATTTCATATACAGCCAAATTAAGCTTCATAAGTGAAGGAGAAATAAAATCCTTTACAGACAAGCAATTGCTGAGAGATTTCATCACCACCAGGCCTGTCTTACAAGACCTCCAGAAAGAAGCACTAAACATAGAAAGGAACAACCAGTACCAGCCACTCCAAAAATGAACCAAATGGTAAAGAGCATCGACACAATGAAGAAACTGCATCAACTAATGGGCAAAACAACCAGCTAGCATCACAATGGCAGGATCAAATTCACACATAACAATATTAACCTTAAATGTAAATGGGCTAAATGCCTCTATCAAAAGACACAAACT